>JAPYYV010007249.1:0-18119 GCA_030522625.1 Copidosoma aretas | reverse complement strand
CACTGAGGGGAGCAAAAAAAAGTAAAAGAAGAAGAGGAGAGCAGTAAGTGACGCTAAAACGAATACAACCACACAAAGGACAAAAATCAAAATATTTACTTGAGAGGGAGATGATGGGGTGGTGAGGGAGAGCTGAGGGGGATGGGGAGGCGAACTGAGGGGGAGTAAGGGGGATTGAGCAGGTGGAAGGGGGAGATTTTATCGGGTTACAAACAACGTAAAAATAAACGAATTTTAATGTCATTTGAGGGGGAGGTAAATTTTGCTGAATTCCCATACAACCATATACTATAGGAAGATATATATAATAAAACGGGGCCCCCCCCCCCCCCCCCCCCCTAGCTATGCCTATGTGACAAGAGTCGATGTTTGGCACGTAAGTATATGTACTGCTCCAATGAGGTTGTATCGGAGACAAGCTTTGGCCCGCGCTGCCAGTCACATTCAAGATGGCGTCTACGCATATACAAAGTATACACATAGTTTGCTCAGTTTGCACATACGTAACAAGCATATATATGTATACTAAAAAAACTGTATGTATACTCTGTATACGCGTAGACGCCATCTTGAATGTGACCGGCAGTGCCTCTACGGGCCGAAGCTTGTCTGCAAAACAGCCTCATTTCTACGATGAACACTGTAGCTATATACTTTAGCACGCCGTTGACTCAGTGATTAGCGTGCTAGCCGTAGATACAACACTGCTTGCATGGGTTCGATCCCTGCTCACGGCACTCAGATTTTTTTCTGATAAAACTTGCCAGGAGTATAATCCATAACTTTGATTGGCTTAAGAAAATTTGTTGTAAGAAAAGAAATAATAATGGCCATGCAAGAAGAATAAAAATGAGTCGTATGAGAGTTAAAAAAAAGATGAGTGGAGAAATAAACAGTTAGTATAAGCAAAAATTAGGGTAAATGATAAAAATGGGTCCAAAAAATGAAAGGTCATGCGAGATCAGATGATAAAGATGCTAAATACACGGTTATAACGGTGATAACAATACGTATGTAATAATTAAGAGCGGGATTATTTAATAAATGGGAGCAAGAGTTTGTCAGTAAATAACATTTTTATTTTCATTACACATACACTCACGCGCATACACATACAAATATATACACAAAAATAATATATGCACGTATATATCTATATATATCCGCAATATCGATTCTACATACTCACACACACACACACACACACACACATAGTACATACACTATACTACATAAACTACAAATGACTACACGCCCACAGTAGAGTTCTTGCACAGCCTATGTACAACGTAACTATAATACTCAGTGTTGTGTCATCCAACCCCAGAGCTAGAAAATAAATACTTTTTCCAAGAACTTTTGCACATGTACAAAATTTTTACACAAACGCAATGATTTTTTTGAAATCTGTGAGCTTTAAAATTACGCAAATTCATAGCCAACTTATCCAACGTCGCTGTTTTTCATATCGACTAACACCCATTCGTGTGCAGCCATTTTTTTTCTTATCATTAAACCCGTAAAAATTGTTTTTTCATCTATCTTGCTTACGTTTTAAGATATGGCGAATTTTTCATGAATTGGCGGTTACGCGTGCGCACGACAATAGAAAATTATTTCTGCATTTTTGTAATTATTTACCAAACATGATATAATTTTTCCCAAAATTTTCCCCCTCCATGCCATGAAGATACATCCAAAATACATAAAATTGAGGTAATGTTGTGTATAAATCAAGACCTCTTTATTTGTGCGCAGCAACTTTTTTTTTTCACTTCAGAGAACCCACAACAATAGTTTTTTGGTCTATCTGGCTTCCTATTGAAGATATTGCATATTTTCGAATAGTTTAAGGTTAAGTCATTATAAAACCCGGTAAATAAATAGTAGTCTGCATTCATCTGCTGAATATGCGATAATTTTTTGATAACCGTTTACCCTAGTAACTAGTCGTCTGAGGTGTGTATTATACAGACACATACACGAACACTCTCATACAAGCTACCCATCCGTCGGTATTTCAGGTATCTTATCTTCCATCTACCGATAATTACGCGACCTACTTTACCGGCAGTCGGTATTTTACTTAGCCCGCGTAATACCGACTAATAACCTTTCCGTCGGCAATATAAGGATCTACGAACACTCACATACAAGCTACCCTATTAAAATCTCAACGTTGAATCAGCGCTAAATCAACGAAGATTTTAGAGTTATATCAACGTTCAATTAACACTAAATCAACGCTGAATTAACATTGATTTCATGAATACAAAGAACACTGAAATCAGTCGTAATCCACATAGCACCGTCCGTTTCAGAAACGTTTCGGAAACGTATATTCTGAAACTTTGAAAAGTTTCCTAAAGGTAGTCGAAAACGTTTTCGAAACGTTTCAGGAACCTGGAAATGTCCGCGGGAAGAGCTGAATTCGATACGTCTCGGAAACGTTCCTGAAACGTTTTTGAAACTTGTCTTTTATTAAGTATATATTAATAACATAAAATTTGTTTTCAAATGTTTCATCAATACATAAATCAATAAAAATTTTTCACAATAATAATAAAATAAAAAAAAAAAAATTTGCTGACGATGGGCCACGATCCTGAGTTATCAGAGTGTCAGGCGAGCATCTTATCCACTGGGCCGGAGTGGATTAGATACCGGCATAATAATTTATGTCCATATAAAGTACAGGTATCATGCGTTTATATTTTTCTTGTTTACAACTGAACTATACCAATATAATTATCTTGATTAAACTTAAATTTTTTGTCTCAATAATTTTTTATTTAAATATCATTTCAAAACATTTTTCATAAATAAAATTTTTTTCTCTGTAGTTCACTTTTAAGTTTTTATATTGTGTTCTACTATATGTTAAATATACCTTTACTGCTAATTTTATGAATATTTAGCTACAAAATTATTCAAAATAATTGTTAAAGTAGAATTTAGCTAATTATACAATATAAAGTTCAGTTGTAAGCATAAATTATATAAACGCATGATACTTGTAATTTCTATGGACATAAATTATTCTGCCGGTATCTTATCCACTCTCGCCGAATGGATAAGATGCTCGCCTGACAATCTAATAACTCGGGTTCGTGGCCTAGCGTCGGCAAACATTTTTTTTTCCTTAATTTTACTATTATGATGAATAATTTTAATTAATTTAGGTATTTATTAAACATTTAAAAATAATTTTTATTTTAATAATTTATACTAAATAAAAGACAAGTTTCAGAAATGTTTCAGTAACGTTTCAGAGAAGTCTCGTATTCAGCTCTTCCCGCGGACATTTCCAGGTTCCTGAAACGTTCCGAAAGCATTTTCGAGCACCTTTGAAAAACGTTTCAAAATTTTAGAAGATAAGTTTCTGACACGTTTCTGAAACGGACGGTGCTATGTGGAAAATTACCTCGTTGAATGAATGTTGATTCAGCATTGATTTAAGGAAGTTTATGCCACTCAGTGGTACTCAACCAATTCAGTATAGCAGGTAATTATTGATATTTCAAATAATGGTTGTTAATTATCGTTAGTTGACACTTAAATAACCTCAAAAACCTTATTATCAGAAAACTCACAAAAAAAAAATTAAAAAATTTTACCATAATGCGAAAAGTTGAGTAAAATTTCATAACTATATAGATATACTAGAAGCATGGAAAACTTTTTTCATATCGAGATATCTGTAAAACGGCATTGGCCATACTTCTAATCTTTAAGGAGATAAATCATAGTTACATTTCTCATATTGCACTCGTTTTTTATAATGATTGTAAATACCGTTTTTTTCTATCGATTAAAACCTTACTCGTTGGGAACTCAGGGGTTGGATTAACGTGTTAAACGAGTCAACTTTGAAGCTTTATACCTTCAAAACGGTACGGCTGAGATTACTGAAATATAAATATAACATATATTGATACCTAAAGAACTTATCTTTGAAATTTGAAGAAAATCGTAAGTAAAGTAATTTTGGCATAAGGTCCTTAATGTTGTTGTTTTGAATTCACATTGATACAGTGGATTGAATAAAAATTATTTTTGAATGTTTTGTTCGTATTTTAATTCATAGAAATATCACCAATAATAGTAAAATTGTGAAAAAAAATGACTGTCAGTTGGACTCGATCAGGTGGACATCTTATCCACAAAGCCAGAGTGAATGAGACACCCGCTATACAATTTACATCGATATTAAGTACAAGCATCATGTAATTATATTTATTATGCTTTCGATTGAACTATATTAATATAATCAATTAAATAGCTAATTTTTATTCTAAGTAATTTGTTATCTAAATATTTATGGAGTAAAGGTATATTTGACATTTAGTTAAATACACTATCAAAACTTTAAAGTTAAGTGAATAAACAAAAAAACATATGATTTCTGAACGACAAAAATATTCTTATAATATTTGGATAATACATTATTCAATCAAATACAATGTAGTAAATAAAATATAAACAATGTTTAATTAAAAACAATTATAATGAGTCGTATATTATTATCAACTTTCGCTCACGAAATTGTATACTTGATGGTATTATCTATATTTCTGCAAAGTTTCGTTCGGATTTCCCGAACCTCATCAGGCAGACTGAAATGTACACAGGTACAACAAGTTATTTAGCACAATCAACAAAAACAATAAAAACAATTATATTTATATAGTTAAGCCATAAGCATGGAAAATGTCAATACATTTTTATCATGTATTCACTTCATCCGAATGTAAAGTATAAGTATCATGTATTTCCATTTTTCATGCTTACGACTAAACTTTATAAATATAATTACATAATGTACAATTAAAATAAATACATAAAATTTATTTAAATAAGTTATTATCCAAATACTATAAGAATATTTCTATTGTTTAGAAATAATACCATTTTCTGTTAACGTAGTTCGCTCTTAGTATTGTGTTTTACTAAATTTCAAGTTTACCTTTACTTCTAATTTCATAAATATGTAGGTGACAAATTACTTAGAATGAAATTTTAGATACAATTTAAGAAGGCTCCCTCGTGACAGTTTCTCAACCTAGGCCAGGTCAATTTGATAGTTTAGAATTTGCTGAATCCATCGGTATGATTATTTATATCACTTTCCCTGCGAAATTTCGAGATATTATTGATTTTACATAGCACTTCAAACACGTATTCTTATGGCGGAGCTTGCATACGCGATGAAAACAACCTAATAACTGGAATAAACCAACGGTTCCCGTAATAAGAGTGCACAATTCTTGTAGAAAAAAACCTCAGCTTTCAGATGGTACGTTAGAAAATATCGGTTTCAGTGGGAAATTTTGAGATGTTCTATTGAAAATTGATGGAGTCATTATATTTCCACGAGTAAGCCTATGTTCTTCTTGCGCCAGTGATGCCAATCACCTGAGTTTGCGAGAAAATTTGTGACCTACGATGTGGGTTGGCATCTCTGCACGAGGGAGCCTCCTTAATTAATTATAGTTCAATCGAAAGCAAGAAAAATATATTTACATTATGCTTGTACTTAATATAGACGTTAATTGTACAGCCAGTATCTCACCCACTCTGACCAAGTGGATCAGATGTCCGCCTGATAATTTCACCGCTCGGGTTCGTGTCGCATTACCAGCAATGTTTATTTTTTTTTTACTATTGTTGATATTTTTATGAATTGGTATATAAACAAAACATTCAAAAATAATTGTCGACGTAATTTACGATGTAATTTACAACTAGTTTAGGTGTTCTTTCTATTCAGGGAACCAACGTTGATTCAGCGTTGATATATTGTTGATTCAACGTTGATTTAACGCTAAAATCTGCGTTGATTCAGCGCTTATTCAACGTTGAGATTTTCGATAGGGTACATACACACACACACTACACACAGTATGCATCATACACAATACTATACATTGACGTCATTGACTATATATATGTGGCGGAATCTCAAAGCGAACGGTAATACTCAAGCGGTTACCAATCCACTTATGTCGCTCAACTTCGGAGTTGCAGTATATAGTTATGTACGAAAGTTTTTGCCGTTTTTGTCCCCAACAGAAGCATGCCTAAAGAAGTTCTCACTTCAAAAATCCACACCAATAAAAATTTTGAAGTCTGACACTTCCAACTATTTCGAGGCCCTAAAATTTGAAAGCATTGAACGATGCCACTACCAATCTTGGTATTACATTACATCGAAATTGGCATTCGGACACTTCGAGAAAAGTACGTGGTACATCGCATCTAACGTAGGAGTCTCGCATGACCAATTTGAAAGCAAATGACTTCCAATATGTTTTATCGTAGCGAGCACTAGACTTGAAGCGTTAGACTTCGACGCTAGAATCAGGCTGCTCAAGCGTGACTCCAAGCCCCAGAAAAATTTAAATGAGCTGTATAGGAAAACCGCAAAAACCCAGTAACCTACATCCCAAGCTTCTTAACCCAGTAACCCGGGGAACAGCATAAATAATTATTACTAATTCAAAATATACCTACCCAATCGCGTTGAAAACATATCAAGCAAGCAGAACAGAATTTCGTTTCCCCAACAACCAGAATATTTATCAATAATTTTTTAACTACTTGAAATTACACAAGTTTCAATTTAAAATTATATTTATACTTCAAGAAAAAAAAAAATAACAGTAGTAATAATACCGTGCCTCATAAAAAAAAGAAGAAAAGAACACAAACGAAATTCAAACAAAAATTATTGCATGATTGTCAAACCCATAAAAATATACCTTATATACGAAGCATAAAGTAGAATCAAAAAAGGAAATCCCGCCACCACCTGACACAGAAAAAAAAGACAACTAAGAAACATTCACTTTCAGTACCGACCCTAAATATTTCCCATTTGCCATCTTGGAAACGGTAAATAGAAAAACATCCGGCTATTCATGAGGAACCTCAAGCCAACATTATCTAATATGTACATCCAGGACACTCTCAAACCCTTGCAGGCAACGGAGTCAGTAAGTACAAAGGTGAGATTGTAGCTCAATAAAAAAAAAAACGAAAATGAACTCGAACCGACCATACCCAATTGATACTTAATACAAGCGGTCGAACAGCCTATTTTTGAACAAATGACGAGGATGGTAGCCTGGATAGTAGGACCACTTCATGAGAAATTTTTAATTAAAACATTAGCTAACAGGCTAAAAGGCAGAGCAGCCGAGTTTATACCACGTCGAGCATAATTTACGTCGATTGAGTAATTTTTGAAAGACCTAAAGAACAGGTACGCGAGCATAAGTTATGCTATCACACATTTAACACAACTTAAAACGATTATACAACAAAGAGGAGAACATGTAGGGTCTTACTGCGATCGCGTTCAAGCGCTATTTCATAGGATTACAACACTTTATCACTCAAACCCGACTTATTCTCTTAGACAAAAGTTTGCACTAAAAGATAGTGCTGAGAAAGAAGCGATAAAACAATTTTGCTATGGACTACGGGCCCCATATAACTACAATGTAACATGTCTTAGTCCTAGAACATTAAACTAAGCAGTAGCAGTGGTGAGAAACATAGAAAACGAAATTGCCCTGCGCTACACTACTCCAGAAATGCCTACATAAGCGTAACCCAAGTAAAACCACAAGACGAACAAATATCTCCAGGCAATTATAACCAAATAAAAATAACGGATTCACCAGAATGAGACGCAAACAATAACTGCGAGTCAAACCTATACGGAGACGAATATGACAATCTTCCGACGCGACCACTTCCGAATATAGAAAATAAAAATACTCAAGGTACTGAAAATTCTCAACCGACTCGAGATAAAAAGAAAGAGCAGGACACAAATTTTGCGCATTGTAAGCACAAAAATCACAACAAAAAGAAATGTCGTACGTTAGTAGGAGACGCAGAAAGAGGTAAAATAAATTGTAACGAAATGCGAGAAGACTATCGGTACAATCACAATTACCAGAAAGAAGGTAGTTTTTATAATGCGCCAAACAATAGTAATATAAGCTATAATACATACCCGCAAAACCGGAACAACTATAACGAAGACTACGAAAGAAAGAGTTATAGCACCCACTACGGTTACAATAGGAACTAGCGAAATAGGCAAAGCTACGAACAGCAAGATAATCGATGCAACAATAATAGGTATAATTACAATAATGATAATAGAAATTACAGTGGTAGGAACCCTAGTTATAAAAATGGAGGGCCACCGCATAACATACCTGACTCACCTAACGATAAAACGTATGCCGTACACACGGAGACTTTAAACTCCCAAGACGCTCGTCACAGTCCCCAGGCGTTGAGCGTGACTCGGCAGTGAGCAAAGATATAAGCAGTGCGCCCGCAAAAGAAGCAGAGCCGAAGTAAAGCGAACTGGAGTCACCCGAAAAACTATACAGTGAGCCACACCTTACAAATATCTATACACGAGCAAAAAATCCCGACATCAAATTATACGGCCAGTGCATGACACGGGCAATACACAAAATAAACCGCTGGCACTACTCAATAAAATACAGCCATCAGCAAGTGCAAAAAATTATGGTAATTATAATTTTCCCGGGTTAGAAAATGACTTGAACAACAAGAGCGCTAAAAAATCACTTAGGGAAGTAGAAATAAATATATCAAGTGCAGAACACACCCCACCTTCAGTATGCCTAGAAAGCCCACAATTAATAAACGGAAGCGCGACAGTTTACGCAGACACAGGTGCCGAAATATCTATTATAAAAACGAGTAGCCTCAAGAAGGACTCATATATTAAGTTTCAAGAGCGAGTGCTCATAACAGGCGTGACACACTTAGCACGGTGAACGCCAGGAACAGTAGAGGTACCCCTTAATAGGATGATTTGTCCTCTACACGAAGACTTTCCGATACAAGTGGAAGGACTGATTGGATGGGATCTATTGAAAAAGCAGTATGGCCACAGATGCGCAAAAGAAAATATTATGATATTAAAGGGTACTAAGATACTTTTGAAGGAACCAGAAACCTTTCAAATTTTCGCAAAGTTGTGACATAATTTTTGCGCGCGTAAAAGAAGAATGTAAAAATGTACCAACAGGATAGGTACCTCCGCAAACATCAGAGGAAGGCATTTTATTCGGCAACTTTATTGCAAACAACGATAACGGTGAAGTGTACGCCGAATGCATAAATATTACAGATAAGCCTTTAAAAACAATCGTACCTAACGTAGACTTGTTGAAATATTAGAAAATTTGTGGGACAGAGCCATATAGCGTCGATGGGGATGATAGACAAGGCCTACAGGAGGAAATTATAAGAATTTTTAGGGCAAGTAATACTAATAAAAAACCAAGTGAAAATAAAAAAGTATGTAAAAACCAAAACAAATTTAATACAACCAATAAAGCAGAAAGAATTAAGAAAATATTAATATCAGCAGACACGACAGGCTGTAACAAAGAAGAACTATAACACGTAAGCAAACTAATAGAATTCAACCCATGGGTGTTCGGCCTCAACGGGGAGCCTTTAAGAGAAACTAGCGTCTTGAAACATAAGATATATAAAACGACAGACAAACGAATTGTAGCAAAAAAAATCAGGTACCTAATCGCTCTAAGGAAACAGATAAATAAGGAGTAGAAAAAATTAGCAGATCAGAGCACAATAGAATTCTCTACGTCGACGTATAGTTCTAACACATGGATAGAACCCAAGCAGGCGGGTCCGATTGGGGAGAAGAGATGGAGAGTGGTAACGGACTTCAGACTGCTTAACGAGATTACATTTGGTTCGTGTCACCCACTACCATTTCGAAGCGATATTCTAAACCATCTCGCATCTTCCCACTTTATAACTGTAGCGGACCTAAAAAAAGAGATTCTTTCAAGTAGAAATAGATAAAAAAGACGCTCATAAGACAGAATTTTTCGGACCAGATTGCCACTACCAATACAAACGTATGCCAATGGGCTGCACCGATTCACTAAATACGTTCGTACGTGCGATGACACTAGTGCTAGCAGGCCTACATAGAATGAAATAGAAGTATACATGGACGACATAATGCTGTTCGCAGCAACATTGCAAGAACACGGAAGATGATTTAAAAGATTAGTTAAACGTTTGGAAGATAACAACCTCATAATAAAACCGAAAAAATGTCAGTTTCTTAAAAAAGAAGCCAAAGTATTAGGCCACATCGTCGGCAACGGACAAATAAAAACAAACCCTGAAAATATAAGGTCCTTAAACAACTTTCAAAGACCAACCAACACAAAGAAAATTAAACAGTTCCTAGGTCTCACAGGATATTTCCGTCGTATTATTAAAAATCACGCAAAAATAGCACAACTAATTTCGAAACTTTTACGAAATGGCACGGAATTTAAGTGGTAGGAACCTCAACAAGAAGCATTTGACACCCCCATTAACGCTCTGTGCAGCGAGCCCGTACTCTTAACGCAGGACAGGAATAAGCCATTCAAAGTTACAACGGATGCATCAGACTACGTGATAGGTGTAATATTAGGTTAAGGAAAAATAGGCGAAAAGCACCCTTGCGAATATGCATCCTACTGCCTAAAAGGTAGCGAACTGTGCCACCCAACGCACGATAAAGAGCTGCTTGTCGTAGTCTATTCGACAGAGCGCTTCAGACCATACTTATACGGACGGAAATTTACAGTAGTTACTGACCACAAGCCTCTAAAACATTTCCACACATCGAAAAAACCGAACCTGCGATTCACAAGACTAAAGGCAGAACTACAGGGCTACGAATTCGACGTTGTCTATAGACTCGGGAGAATGATTAAAGCACCTGACGCGTTATCGTGCTACCCGATCCTGAAATAAGGAGAGAAAAACCCCGAATTACTGCGCAGGGAGTTATATAAACTCGCAAAGGAGCAGGAAAAAAAATAGAATTTGGTGACACAAACGCTCCACTGACGAGGATATATAAGATTCGCACAAGACAGGAGAAAAATATAATAAGAAAGAACAGAAACAATCAAATAGAATTATCCGATTCAGACAAGTCGGACAACAAGGTAAAGAAAAAGAAGCACCGGAAAAATATTAATACAAGCGAATATACGCCAAGCAACGACAGTGACGTGGACTTGAACTCGGAATGGCCGGAGACAGAATCACTAAGAAATAAAACAGTAAGGGTAGGCAAAACAACAAAAAAAAAGAGACCACGTAAACTTGCAACGCAAACTGAAAATAAAAAGGAGAAGGGGGGAATACAGCCAACTGCAGCAAGAGACAGTGTCGAAGAAATTCTATCGCAAGGACCAATTAATAAAAAACTTGCATAAGTTCGGAAAAAAAAATATGCAAAAAGAAGTAAAACTCACAAGTACGCCTTTCGTCAAAAGGGACGAAGCACGATATTCACAACGTAAGACTCGGAGACACCAGCTAGGTACACTACATAGAAAGCCCACATAATTTTCCAATACACCCGAACTCAAAGATAAGTCGAAAGAAATATTAATAGCAAACTGCAACACACCATCAGGCGAAAAAAAGGTGCCAAGAGATAAACATGGGCAATAACTAATTGGGAATGGCAGCTAGTAGAGGCAAACTTAGCTACGGAAACAGAGGAGGAAGAGAGTGAGCGAAAGAAAAGCGGGGCCCGAGAGAAAATATGTGTAGAGGTGAGCGAACTAAGCGAGATTAACGAGGAAGCAAAACCTTAAGAGAGAAGACCATATGTGGGAGATAAAGACGAAACCTCGAGCGAAGAAAGACAGCAAACTGGGACGTCGAGGACAAGCGCAGCCGAACTGTGTCAATTACAGAAGAATCAACTTGCATGGAGCAAACCGTTCAACACGAGAACATATATCAACAGAAAGAACGCACACGATATATGACAAGGCGTATAGATACAATAACGCCTAAAGAAAGGCTCGGGTCTGAACTAAAAAATTGACGCAATGCTAAATGACTCGATTAATAATTTTTAAAAAAAGTTTCCGCTGGACATAAAACGCCAAGATTTTAAGGGAAAGGTAGGAGTTAGAATTGATGCGTGGGGAACTGATAGTACCACATATCAGCAAAAACCAAGCATCTAGAGAATTCAGTCAATGACCTACAGTTCAATAATCAGTTAAACAAAGAGACTGATTTACATACCGAAATTGACTCAAATGCTGATAATAACCCCTTACAAACAGAACAAAAAGGAAATCACAAAGAAACAGAAAAAGACACCGCAGAATGAATGTAATAAGAGAGATCGTAAGACTCGAAATTGCGGACTCTACTGCGCGGAGCCACACGAAAATTTTTGCTGACGGACGTGACTCACGACGCACAGTGATCAAAATCGGGTTTTTTTTTATTAAAATCGTAAATTTCTAGAACGGAGTGAGGTAGGACGATAAAACTTTTTTAAGCTTATAGATTATTGAACTGGCAATACAGGAAAACTATAGTCAACACTACCAAGCCGTTTCCTTACCTACAGAAAATGTAAGAATGACGTGAAAAAAAAAATTATCTATTAAAAATCGTACATGTCCTTAAAAAAAGCATCCAGTATCATGCAACTTTCTTTTGCTAGAAGCTTATATATCAGAAAGTGCTGGAGAATCTGGAGTGAGATTTTCCACTCCTATCCTAACCTACAAAACTGTTAAAATCACGTGAAAAATCAGTATTTTTTTAACAAAAGTCGTAAATCTCCCTAACAAATGAGTATTGTAACATAAAACTTACTGTAACTTGTAAATGTTATGTAAGAAAATTAATAAATATTATTAATAACATCATTTAGTCGTTTCCTAACCTACAACTGTCAAAATCAAATGAAATATCGTAATTTTTTGAATTAAAATTATGATTTCACTAAACCAATAGATACATGCGGTACTACAAAAATTACTGTTGCTTACAGCTTCCGTATTTAGTAAATTAGAGAAAGTACAAATAATATTTTGTAGCCATTACCTATTCTACAAATTTGTTAAAAGCACGTTGCAAATAGTTATTTGTTGAATTTAAATCGTGAATCTTTCCAACAAATCAATATTGGAACATGAAACTTACTGTTACTTGTAGCGTTCGTATAAGAAAATATAGAAATAGCATGAGAAACATATTTGAAGCGTTTCCTAACCAACAAAACTGTAAAATTTTCGTAAAAATTATTATTTTTTCAATTGAAATTGTGACTTTTCTAAACTAGTGAATAGTACTATAAAACTTAATGTAGCTTACAGTTTATTTATTAATTTGTAAAGAAAAAGTATCCGAAATTTTCTGTAGCCGTTTTCTAACCTACAAATTATCAAAATGACATGAAAAATAGTTATCTTTTTAAATAAAATAGTGAATCTCCCAGAAAACTTAATAAAATATCATCAAAGCTAGAACTGTTGTATGTAAAAATATAGAAAAAGGATTTACAACATTTTGTAGCCGTTTTCTCACCTTAAAACCTGCCAGGATCACATCAAAAATCGTAAATTTTCTAATTTTAATCGTGCATCTTGCGAACACATAAATATAATACTATAATACATTTTTATAACTATTACGTAACCTGCAAAACCAATTTGTTCCAAGAAAAAAACTATAATAATCTTATATACTTGTTTATCTATAAAAAAAAAAAATATGACGATATCTTCAATACATGTCGCTTATAGAGTTGGAAATTTCGATTACTAGGTCATTCCAGTATTTTACGAATAAACTTTATATTTTAATATTAATTTGTTGGGAAGATTCACTATTTTAATTCAAAAAATTAGTATTTTACACGTGGTTTTGACAAATTTGTAGGTTAGGTGATGGCTACAAAATATTATTTGTACTTTCTCTACTTGACTTAATACGAAAGCTGTAAGCTACAGTAATTTTTATAGTAATGTGTGCATTGGTTCAGAAGATTCACGATTTTATTTCAAAAAATAACGATTTTTCATTTGATTTTGACAGTTTTGTAGGTTAAAAAACGACTTGATAACGTTACTAATACTATTTAATAATTTTCTTACATAACATCTACAAGTTACAGAAAGTTTTATGTTACAATATTCAGTTGTTAGGGAGATTTACGACTTTTGTTCAAAAAATTATGATTTTTCACGTGATTCTAACAGTTTTGTAGGTTAGGATATAAGTGGAAAATGTCACTTAAGATTCTCCAGCACTCCCTGATGTATAACCTTCTAGCTAAAGAAAGTTGCATGATACTGGATTGGTTTTTGAAGGATACTTACGATTTTTAGTAGATAATTTTTTTATTTCATGTCATTCTTACATTTTTCGTAGGTTAGGAAACGGCTTAGTAGTCTTGACTATAGTTTTTCTGTATTGCTAATTTAATAACCTACAAGCTACAAAACGTTTTGTCGTCCTATCTCACACCGTTCTAGAGATTTACGACTTTGAGAAAAAAAACGCGATTTTGACCACTTTGCGCGACGGAAGCTGTATTTTCCGTTGTTTAATCCTTCTTGATGGCTTTACACTCTTAACGACAAAACTAAGGAGTGCTCTTCGTAAATCGAAATGGATACATTAAAGTAGCAACCTAGAGGACACAGAAGACATCCTCCGAAGCGATATTGCCTTTGGTGACGGGAAATGCGTTTTTATATATGCCTTAGAGTAAAATAAGAATTTATGAATGCTTTTCAAGAATTCTGGATAAGATTATTTATAAGCATTTTATAGGAAATAAGAGCGGAAAATTTATACACATATATTTAGAAAATCAACACTACCAAGCTCTAATAAAAGAAAACCATAATAAACAAAAGAGGCCTGACTACAGCGGAAGCTCAGAGGCAGAGCCAGAGAAGCACCACTCAAGATGTAAAGAGTCGAACAAAATTCAAACAATGAGGAAATTGATGAGGCGGAGTAAGATGAAAGAGATAGCGGAGAAAGTGACATTGGGGAGAAAACACATGAGGAACACGGGTTACCCGCTTCTGAACACCCACCACCACTGGAGCCTCCATTGGAACACAACTTGCAGGGCATGTCCGATTCATCGCCAGAGAGTGACAGAGAGCGAGGCAATTACCTAAATAAGACCCTCGTAAAATCAGGAAGCGAAGCAGTAAGTGACATTAGAAATGACATTCAATTTAAGCCCTCTAGCGAAATTCAGAGTATGCAGAACAAGGCTTAGTCAGAAACTACTACTATGGGCACCAAAGGGAAATGAGGACCTACCACCACTCCAAAAAATGAAAAAAGTTGCAGATCACCCATTTAGATATTTGGAAAATTTCACTTTTTGCTCAATAACGGATAGCACCCCTGATACCGAGACTATTGATGCACTCCATGAACGTTGCTATATAAACCCATTGGGTTTAAACAATAAAACTTAAGAGGTTGTGAACGCAATGCTATCAAAAGTCAGAAAAGTACACGTGATACGCATATACGTGAAAAAACACTTTGAGGATACTGCGCTGTAATCTAAAAATGAAAAATTGTTTAGTATCTCTTAAAGAACTAGTTATGGCGAATGAAATAAAAACTATAGACATATTGAGAGATCCAGCAATTTTAAACTAAAATCAATGGCAATGTATAGTGGAGCATATTAAAGAAATTTTTGAGGACCTCAAAGTAGCAGCTGTACTTTACGCAAATACACTTGTAGTAGCTATATAAGGTCATAAAAGAATACCACGAATCTTTAGTTGGCGGACACAGAGACACGAACAAAACTTACAATAGGATCGCACAAGATCTTTACTGGAGAAATATGCGACCGGATGTAAGGCGATTCGTACTTGGCTGTAAATCATGTCATACCAAGAAGCTTGTTCGGGTAAAAACAAAACAAGCAATGTGAATTATAGATACTCTCAGTAGGCCCTTCGAAAAAATATGTATCAATTTCTACGGACCTCTGAATAAATCCTCAGAATAGGAAAACACTAATATACTATCAATTTAAGACTGTTTAACAATATTTATCGTCCTTGCTCCAGTATACAAAGCTACAGCGAATGAGACAGTAAAAGCGCTAACTGACAAATTCATAGCATATTTCGGCGCATCGAGTAAATTATTATCGGATCGCGGAACCCATTTTATGAACAAAGCCATGAAGGAATTCGCAACATTATTTAAAATTGCCTAATGGGAAGTACTGCTTACCACCCACGAAGTAACGGCGCAATCAAGAGGATGCACCACGTCCTCTTCGAATATCTAAAAACATATATCGACGAAAATGTTGAATGAGAAGACCTACTACTCCTATGCACCCTCGCTTATAATACGTCAGAGCATGAGAGTACAGGGTACACGCCTTACGAACTACTTTTTGGACAGAAAGCTCGCGTACCATCAAGCTTTAAGCGTCAACATGATGATGCAAAGTATGACAAGTATTTCGAACAAATTGCCGAGACTCTAACAGAAATGCGCACTATAGCAGCCATAATACAGGTACAAGCTAAATTCCGTTTAAAATACTATTATATTAGGAAACTTAACACTAAGTATTTCATGGAAGTGGAGTCCGCATTTGCCCTCAAAGAACTGTCAAATGGCAAATACAAAGCACAATATGACAGACCCTACGAGATCGTGGAAACTGATTATAAAACTCATAACGTAAAGCTACAGAGAAGTGAAGAAGTTAGAGTCACTCCTATAGATAAAATAAAGAACACCTGCATAACTTCAAGTGCCTACACAAAATGAAAAATAAATAGCTATAACAGAATTACCTAAATACACGAAAAGGAAGATCAGGAAATAGCCCTTGAAACTTTTTTTTTCTCTTCGCAGCCCTAGACGCGCGAAAAAAAGATGTTAAGCATAATTGTTATTCATTATACATAATTAATAAATAAGTGAATAAAATGAAAGTTAAAAGTTAGAATAGATTGAATGTATTAACAAATCTGTGACAACTATAAAAAAAAAAAAAAGTATAAATTTGAAATTATTATAACTAATTTTATCCTCATTCAGGTGCATCGCGAGAATAGAAGAACCAAGAGATAGTTTACGCGATTTTTAGAACAGCACGATGGCTGTACACCCAACATGCAGGACAATTGAATTAATAAACGATGAAGGAATTTATGTTGGGCAACCCTTGAATTATTTTGTTAGTCTGCATAATTACCTCTTACATGAAATAATAGCAAAGATTCAGAGCAATATACAAGAAAAAAAAATGTCAAAAGACACAATGATAGAATGCAAAAACTCAATTTAGGGATGGTACCGCAATAACAACAACAAAATAATTAAAAGATACATATTACTGCAAGAATGATAGTAGAATTGAAAACCGCAGTAACAGCATAAAAAAAAAGTTTCAATCATGATTGTAAAAAAAAAGTGTTGTTGCAAAAAATAATGAAATGTAATGTAATGGAAAAAAACATGATTTATTAAAGATGACAAACATATTTAAGGTATGTCTTAATTAATCCTTACTCTACACAAATGTAAGCAGTAGATTTTAGATGAAGTGTGGAATGCGAACATTTAGATTACGAAATATTATTAATTACTTCAATTAACATTCGTTACATTTGGTATTAACGATACTGGCACATAAGAATTATTTTATAAACAAGGCACTTAATTATAGGCCCTTACTTAGCTTCCTTACGAACAGTCACAGTTACCGAAGTTACATTCACCTTAAAAAAAAAAAAAATCAACAGATAAAAAAGAAGATTTATCACCGTTTAACCTAGAAGACCGACAATCATTTGCTCATAAAGAAAAGAGTATGCTCAGATGTTAGTTTATTGGAACCATATTAATTAGTTATCGACAAATATAATCACTGGAAGTTCTGAAAACAAAAAAAAGCAAACATTACTGTAAACAAGACTAAAAACAAAAAATTTGTGGAAAAAAAATATACATATCAGAAGTATATGCATACAAAAAGAAAAAAAAACTTTTGAAGAAAGCCATCAAAAAAGTGGTTTGAACGTCCAAAACCAATCCTAAACAGATGCAGCTGTGTACAATCACGAAAGGCCAACAGCAACTATAAATCGACCTATGGCCGAAAATAATACCAGCTTAACGACCAGAGCAGTAGTCTCCATCGTCCCTAAATGACGGAGTGGTCGAGGCAAGAAAAATGTGCAGTG
>JAPYYV010007248.1:0-13516 GCA_030522625.1 Copidosoma aretas | reverse complement strand
TCTCTCCCGGGTGAATGATTTTTGTGCGGACGGAAAAGTTTGGCTCGGCTTTTTGCTCGCGTGATTGGAAAACAAAGGAAAACTCGATTTTTACGGCAACGTAACATCGTTGCTCCAAAATACAGGCTGGCTGGGAATCCCGCTGGTCGTTTCGGTGGTCGCGGTGCAGATCTACACGGCCGTACTGGTTGGCAAATCATGGAACTTGGCGGCGAGCATCGATCCCGGGATTTTTCGGAAAAGCCGGTGAGTCGACCCCTCCTGGCGTTACACGAAATTCAAAACAGCACGCACGAATGCAATATGTTTCGTCCAGCTATCCCCTGGCCGCGGTCACGGAATTGACTCTGGGACGATGGGCGAGCTTGATCGTCGCTACGCTGCTGGACTTGAGTATTTTCGGCGGCGGAGTGCCCAATTTGTTGGTAGGTGCGTAAAAGGAACCCTCGTCGTTTGTTGTTAAAAACGTGATATTATTTTTGCCTCCGTCCGACGGTACGATGAATAAATTAATAATACGCGTGTGATCGGCAGCATCGCAAAATTTGCAACTGTTCGGCCTCAAGGTGTCGGACAGCGACTTCAATCTCTCATTTTGTTACTGGCTGCTTGTGGTCGGGATACTGCTCTGCCCAGTCATGTGGCTCGGAAGCCCACGAGACATGAAGTGAGTAAGTGTAGAGAGAGTGAAAATGTTATACAACAGGGACACGCGTTAAGTATATATGATTTAATCTAGAATCATACAAAATAAGAAAAACTGGATCAAATTAGAAGATATTTGCTTGAAGACTTTTTTCTGTGTACAAACGTTTGTTTGTTATATTCTTGTACACTCGGACGTATTGGCTGAAAATAATTGATTAATGTTTTTTTGTTTCTCACCAGATGGCTGACGACGTTCTCCACGATGACGGTCACCGTCGCCACACTTTTGATATGGTGGTCCGTTCTGAACGATCACAGGAGACAGGACTTCGAGCCCATTCCAGTTTCTCCGTCGTGGGAAACATTTGTTTCCGGGTATTTTTTTTTTTTTATTGAATGTAACACGACTTTGTTGGTTCGATTGATTGTATCGTTACGTTTGAGGTATGGCATGCTGGCGTTTCAATTCGACGTTCATCCGACTCTCATGACCATCCAAGTGGACATGAAAAGACCGAAGGACATCACCAAAGCCGTTGTCATCTCTTTTCTCAGTTAGTGATGAAAAAATTAAATCTTGCGTTTGACAATTTTCCAATTTCATCTCGAAAATCGGCTGATATCCATACACGAATATACATTTTCCTACGCGTACGCATACACACGTGCAGACGTGTATATCTTAACGCATTTTATAGTTTTAATTTTCTCGTACACTTGTTGTAATTTTTTTTCACCATCAACATGTACTGTCGTTTCCCCCCGCAGCCATCGTCACGACGTTCAGCGTAACGACGGGCCTGGTGGTCTGGCGCTACGGCGGCAGCGCGACCGCCAACGTGCTCGAAATCGTCCCGCCGGGCTGGCCCATTCAAGTGGCCATTCTGCTGGCCGCGCTCCAACTCTGCCTTTCCAGCGCCATAGGACACTCGGCCCTCTTCCAGCACCTCGAGGATCAGCTTCGCGTGCGGAGATGTGAGTTGTGCATTTTTCACCCGGAAAATCGAACGCTGACAGCGGTGCAGCTTGTTGTATCGAATCATTGACCGTTTCGAATGTCGATGAAAAATCAAAAAATGTTCCTGCTGATTCGAATGCTTTCGTCTGATCGGTAACATACGAATGCATTAATTTTCTCAAGAGTAAACGAAAAAACAGGCGCTGATAAGTCGTCCACGTCAGTTACGTGCGCAGCATCTTGCAGCCAGAATAGAACGTTCGAACGGTTTGAAAAACGTTTTTAGAACGTTTTGCGCTGTTGGGGTGCACGTATTCTCGGATCCGTCAGGATTCCAGATGAAAAAAAATTAATTCACCCGTTATATACAATCAGTAGTGCAGTTTTGCTGATTGATTCTCAATGCGATCCACCATCATGCCCGCAGCGTTCGGTTGGCGGCGTTGCGCACTGCGCACGGCCGTCGTGTTCCTGGCCGTGGCGGTGGGCGAGTCGGTGCCGCGCTTCGACATCGTCATGTCCCTGATCGGCGGCACCCTCACCGGGCCCCTGGTTTTCATACTACCGCCGCTCATGTACGCGCGGGCCAAGGCGCGCCTGCGGTCGGGCGACCCGCGACGATCCTCCGCGCCTGGATCTCTCGGCTCCGGCCCCGAGCGCCGCCTGAAATTCAACCCGGAGCTCTTCGCTGCAGATCCGCGAGCGCACTCGAGGTAACCATCGGATCGGCAGCAATGAATTTCTGCTTTGGAATTACGTGAAGTTTCAAAAATACGTCTAGTGTATTGAAAAACATTCGCAGGTCGACTCATTATGGTTTTCGCGACGGAGACGAGGACAAGAACGACGGCTATTCATTTGTTTACTACGACGATAACGGGTCGGAAACGAACTCTCAAACCGACGAAGAATTCCATTCGTCAAACGAGTATGGCAGTATGTCGACGATACCTGCTGCTGCTGCTGCTGCTCTTGGAATACCGAGAAGCGGAAGTCTGTCAACGATGACGGGTTCTGATCATCCCTCGGCGCAACACCAGAGGTAATAAACAATTATTTGTGAAACTGTAAGTAGATTCGATTGGAGAAAATTTTGCAAACTTGTATTCATCTGGAAAATTATGTTTCTTATGTTCAAAAGGCATGAAGGCACAACAAACATTGTACTCAAGACGCCAAAGAAGTTTTGGGTTACGCAAAATTTTAGCGATTTGTTCGGATACTGCGTTGTACTCATAGGTATCCTGACAACTGTTTCGTCGACTTATATCAGTGTTAGAAATACCGTAAGATACGTCAGGTTCATACCTCCCTGTATTATAAATGCAACGGCAGAACTTCCAAGTTTGATTTAAATTAATTTTACATGTATTGATTGTTTTTCACTAAATTGCGTTCGCATGGGATCTTCAACGATTTGTAACAGAGTTGTATGTTGTTGTTAATAAAATTTTATTGAAAAAATCAAATGGATGTACTTGTCTGATTCGGGAACAAACGACATTAAGAATCGCACAAACGAGTACGTGCGCGTTCTTTCTCAGCGCCATTCAGTGCCGTACTGCCGTGCCGTGAGAGCCGTGAGCAATCCGTGGTTTACGCGAATAGATTTAGTTTGGGGCTTAGCTTGGAGGATCCAACCCAAGAGGAATATTATATATCATTCACTATCGGTATACAAATATTTATATTTGAAAATTTATTCGAGTACCAGCTCCCAACAGTCCGAGTTTTTATACCTCTAAATATTTAAAATATGAGTAAGCCAATACGGGGCCGCGCATAGCATGAGCAGTAGTGGCGATAGTAAGGGGAATCCCAGTCTCCACTCCCCCCACCAACGTTCCTCCCTCTCTCCCACCCAGTCTCATACAAAAGCAAGTTGGCCGCACCGGCCGCACGGAAGAGCTCAGTCATCTATGGACGACTCTACTGAGAGGTCGTCTTTGGCCACGGCTTGGACTGAATAAGACCAGCCAATCTACGGCAGTTATCCCTTGCTACTGCGAGCGCTGATTATAAGCACTCTGCATGGTACTATCCTTCCCATTTCCTTACCTTCAAGGGCGAGTGATCGGTGACCGAGTTGAAAAAATTCCTGGGACATCCTTCCACTCTGCCTTCTCATGATTTTATGGGCGAAAATGGCTTAGCATGCTCTAACTCCATAAAATATTGAGAGGAATGAGAGGGGGAAGCCAGACAGCCAATCATCGGTTGAGGAGTAAGAGTGGGGGTACACCAAAACAAGTTTAAACTTAAATTTAGCATGCTTGAGCTTGCTGACACCGGTTTTCGGGGTATGTAAGAAAGTCCGAGACCGCACAGAAATCAGAATAGATCAGTGGTCACTCGAATACAGATCTCCTGGAAGAAGTACGTTCTAGCTGAGAAGATGACTCCCAGATTAGCTGTTCCAATCCAAGAGGATGCTCTGGTAGAAGCCCAAGGCTACGTTCTGCCTCCTCTCCCTGGCCCAGAAATCCTGGCTGGCCATCTCCAAGATCAGCCAAGGGACAGGCCATCACCGATAACGTCACAACGATCCCGAAGGCGGCGCCGTGATTATGGTCTGCACAAGGTAATGAATGACCCTCATCTTCAAGCGATCATTGACTACATTAAGGCCCATCAAAAGCCCCGACGTCAAGCTATACAAATTTCGTTTGAAGAAGTAAGGGGCAAATTAAGCGCAGAGATTTTTGGTAGCGAATAATTTTTTAAAAGTCTGTGCTGTGCGCGAACCTGAGAAACAATGAAGCTGTGCAACAAACAGCCCTCGTCAGGGCTACAAAATGCCTTGCATTGATGGAAATATCCATCGAAAATCCTGTAAATAAATCTCTTTTTCTCATCCTTCAAGTCTTATTTTTGTGCGCGAATTTTTAAAATAAAATGAGAAAAATTTTGTTGAAAAAATATTCCGACACAATGTTAAAAATTTTGCATAAAATATATTGTGAATGAGACTGAAGTGATTTTACATTACTTGCCAGCGTGGCACTACCACACGTACTACTTGATTTTTTTGTACATGTATGCTGAAATACAAAAAAAAATTTGATACTTTGTTGACCAATTAAAGAAGCATCTGTGATGCGTATAATATATGTTCCTATTTATTCACTAAGCGAATAATACAAACTTTGTGTACCTAAGGTATGCGTACCTAAGAAACGTATGAAATGATCGAATAAGCAGCAAGAAAACATTGTAATACTTTGTGAAATATATGAGGTGCTGAAAATATTTTAGAATAGTCGCAAATTTTTTCTTGTCACTGTTCTAGATAAATAGAGCGTGGTTCTTTATAGAAATTATTTTTTTTTACAAATATTTTGAATCGGTAATAATTT
The DNA here is from genome assembly GCA_030522625.1 of Copidosoma aretas. NCBI lineage: Eukaryota > Metazoa > Arthropoda > Insecta > Hymenoptera > Encyrtidae > Copidosoma > Copidosoma aretas. The sequence goes on along the minus strand of JAPYYV010007248.1, from coordinate 8,554 downwards.
TAATAGAGGCATGTTTTCCAGCGTAAAATGGGTGTGCAAATTTGATATTTTTGAATTATAACAAGTACAGCGAATGTTTTACAAGCGAGATACATGAAAGTTTAATGTTTGGCGTCGACTTTTTGACGAGAAGTAAAACGTATGTACATGCTTGCGTGTTGAACAGGTTGAACTGTATACATGTACGATTTTTTGAATACTCGAATTAAGACATAATATAATAAAAACAGAAAACTACATTTTGTATTTTTTAAAGACTTGATTGAAGTAAAAATAAATGATTTATTAATAAATTCAAAACAATTCTTATTTCATCGGAACCTTTTCCCCAAACAATACAATACGAGTAGACATTTTTTTACATTCCGCTTTGTTTGCAATCACTCATTCATAATGGTTCAAAAAACTACGAAAAGTTCTTAAAAGTTGAAAAACATGGGACAGTTACAAAAAAAAAATTCCAAATTGAGATGAAAATTTACTGCAGTTTCATATGCATAAGCCCTCAAACTCCATCGTATCATCTGCAGAGGCACATCATGCTGCCGTCTTCTTAACTCAGCTCAACTTATGATAATGTAAGTATAAACGAATCATGAACTTATATTTGGACCTTCCTATATTATATTGCGATTTTGGTGGAGCTATTCCACATTTCCCCTCCACATCTCCTCAAAGACCCCTCCATGACCCCTTCACGGTCGCCCCACACCCCTTCCACAAAATAAGAAAAAATATTGTTTTTTTTTTCTCTGTGGTTTGTATTACCCAACAAATTTTGGGTATCCCCCCCCCCCCACACACACCCCCTCAGCAAGACGAGTAATTAAATAATAAGCTTTTACTATTACATTTGGACTACATGATTTGGTAAATTTTTGAATTTCCTTGAATTGGCTTTAAATTATCAGGGACAAGACCATCAAAATTTTTAATGCTTTCCTCATTGATACAAAATGCATTAATTTTTCTGCTAGAATTATTAATGCATGTCACCATATCTATCGGCACATAAAATATCATCTCCAAAAGTCACGTGTCCATCGCACATTTCTTTAACTGATCCACCAATCGCATGGGCTACACTTTTGACATGACCAAGAGCTGTAAAATTCCATGTAGCACTTTTCAGATTTAGTTTGTAGTACGAATCCTATGCACGACGCTCACTCAATATTTTTCGGAAATCGATATTGACAATCTTCAACGCCGTCAAAAATATTGTCACAAAGTCGACAGTTCTTGCACACAATTTTTTCCTTGTTACTGAGGATATGTGGAATAAGAAAAAATTGTGTTTAAGTGTCTTCTTCTTCTTCTTTATTATTGGCTTTTGGGTGCCTATTGGACTCCGATATGCCACATTGAAATATTTGTATTGTGAAATTTGATTTGTACACCGTTTCCATTACTGCTCTATCGGCACGGTTAGCATTACACCGTAGAGCCAGGAGCTATCACAGTGATAAGGACATATGGAAAAAACCACAGAGGTACCCGCGAAAAAGTGGTCGGAGCGGGGAATCGAACCCGAGCCTTCCAGGTGGAAAGCAAGCGCTCTACCACGTTTGCCACTGAGAGCTCGGTTTTGTTTAAGTGTGTGCCTCGAAATTTTTTTTTTTTTTTGTGCCTTGTTAATTCAAATTTGGATTGGATTTCCTCATAAATCCTTTAAATCTTCGTTCGATACCACTGCTACATCATATACATGCGGACTTGCGGAGATGCCGAGTACGTACTATCGTGCGATCAAGCGTATGCGATGATAATATCGAGTTAATATTATATGACAATTAACGCTGTGTGGACTCTGTGTCCCCTGCGAGAGAGAGAATCAGAGGGTATGATATTTCATAGCTTTTCTTCTCAAGTCATCTCATCTCTTTTTACTCACAAGCCAGAATATTATCAGCAAAGTTCTTAGAATTAAAAGCGGGCAAGCAAGCACGCTCACATACGTGAACCGGGATACAAAAAATGACACATTATACCTTATTTGGTATACAGCTGACTCCTGGGGAAAAGTTTGTTTTGTCTGTTGGTCTCACTCCGTCTCCCCTTACATATGTAGCGTGAAAATTTCCTGCAGGCAACAAAGAGCGAGAGCGAGCCGAGGAGAGAGCCGATAAGTAAGTATCAAAATTCCAAACACCAGACAAATTTTTAAGGCCAACGTTGAAAACAAAATCCTGAAACGTTTTTAAAAGATTAAAAGCTTGATGTTATAAGAAATCACATCAGAATAGCTTGAAAATTGGAAGAACACCGCAAGATATATTATGTCTAAAAATGTTTTAAAATAGTAATACGCATATCTGTGGTTCGAGTATTCTTACTGGGACTAACGAAATACTTTTAGAGCTCAAAGACTACAGCACGACTCGCAGCTGTTTTTTGCTTCCTCATAGAGTAAGCTTTGTATTAGTAAAAAAAAATTTTTTGTGGAAATGCGTTGGAAATGTCTTATGCAGTGTCTGAAATGAAAAATACCATTTTTAGAAAAAGTCTGTCTGTCTGTCTGTCTGTCTGTCTGTCTGTGTGTGAGTATGTGTGTGCGTGTGTGTGTGTGTGTGTGTGTGTAATCAGGCATATCTCAGGAACCCAACGGTAGATTTCAATGATTCTTGGCTAAAAAACTTTATTTTCTTATTCTTATGGCGGATCGGAGAAAAAATTTAAGTTTCATACCTTATTAAGGCTTTTATAACGATTTTTGTGATCAACCAAACGGGTTTTGCTTTTTTTACTTTTTTGAGGGTGAAACAAATTTAATTCGAATTTCTAAATAGTATCATCTGGTAGAGCTTCAAAATAGCTCTATTTTACATTTTTAATCATCTGATAAGTTATTTTGTTTAGTTTTTATTGAAGAAATACTAAGATTTTTGTGGAAAATCAGTCATATCTTAGAAACCCTTCGAGTGATTTCGATGATTAAAGGTTACAAATGTTTATTTTTATATCCTTATATCGATTCCAAGAAACAAATTTAAGTTTCATACCTTATTTAGGTTTTTACAACGATTTTCTATGTCCAAAACGCGACTATTCGCTACTGTTAGGGTGAAAAAAATGTTATTCTAATTTAATTAAACCCCCGTACTACAACTTGTTTGATTATTCAATATTTAATATATAGAACGCGGTTTCTGTACTCGATTTTTCGAACAGAATTATTTTTAAGCATGTGTATGTGTGCAATTAAATTGCACCCATGCATACGCATTGACTTGATACCAAGCAAGTTCAACCTTCTGTTGAGATTCATACTTGGCGCCTCCATTAATAAAGAGCGCGAAGTGTATAAGGAAAGAAAGGAAATATTTGGAAGATAGAAATATATTTAAACAATTATAATTCGATTTTCTTAATAGTTTTGCCTCATAGAGCATTAAAACAGCTTCCTTTTGAATTAAACAAATTTTTTTTTCACGATCTGTCGTTTTTTTTTTTTTATTAAAGAAAATTTACAATTCGTTTTCTTCCATCAGTCATACTTATCTAAGAAACCCTCCGGTTGATTTCGATGATCTGGGCTCAAAATTCTCCTTTTTTTATCCTCATGTAGGTTTACAAAAAGATCTGACGTTTCATACCCTTTCAAGGATGTTATAACGATTTTTGATACTAAAAAACGGTTTTTACTGATTTTGGAGTGAAAAAGTTTTATTTTGATTTAGTACAGTTATATTTCACAGATAATTAAATAGCTTCATACAATCCAATAATTTTTTAGTTACAAGATAGTTATATTGCGTATATCGGTTTCAGTAATTAGTGATAGTTATTTGTTCAATTATTTTTAATTAAAAAAAATTTGAACAATATTTTTTGTACTATTCGGATCAATATTATAATCTTATTTTCAAAATAATTCCACAGCATAGAGCCCGAAAATAGCTTCTTTTTACATTTTAAATCATTCCAATATTTTTTTTTTTTTTTTTAGTTAACTGATGGCAGAAGAATGTTGTTGAGGAATCTTTGTGCTAATTTACTGGCAGTGGTTTTTACATTCATCAATCTAAAAAATTTTTTAATGTTTTTAAGAAGCCGCAAACGACCAGAGTTATGCTACTCTGTGTAATATCGAAATAAACATTTTAACATAAGACTTTCTTGAAAATACCCGATACTGTGGGCCAAAGTTTATAAAACGTTTTTTGTACCCATTCAAAATGTTTGTTGTTACAATTTTAAACGTTTTTAATTTTAAAACGTGATGCTGTCCGGGATATAATATACATATGATGCTCGTATCAAGCGGTTTCGATTGCTTTTTGAACAGATTATATTCTTACTTCTGAGCTTCAGTACCAATCAAAAGAGTAAGAAATTTTGTTCACCCGGGACTAATCCCCTTAAAGACCAGAAAGTGTTAGTGTACATCTTTTAGTGAAAATGTGCGATCAGTTTGATATTCTTTTTTCTATATAATGTAATTCTAGGTAGTGTACAGTAAGTAAGTACACTTATCACTAATTTCAAGTAAAATTAGTCTCGAAAAATTTTCAACGCTTAATTGTTAAAAGCAATGCAAAACTATCAAGTGATTTACGGTAGAATTGCTATTATATTCCATTTCCGAACCTAATAAGCTTTTGTATCCTAAAATATCACACAGAGGAACATTTTCGATGCTTATTTTATTTCAATTGGATAAAAAAAACCCACTAAACCTACACTGTAAAAAAATTTTGTGTAAAATTACTATACTCGCGTTGTAAATAATCCGACCTATGCTTAGCGTAGTATATATTTACAACAAGCATAGTAAATTTACCACACCACTTGTAATATTACTACGTCGTCTGTAATGTCCGTCATGATGATTTTTCTCTGATGCTCCTCTCGAGATAATTTGTAAAGTAAGTGTTACGGACGAAGCGCGCTTTCGTTTTACACAGAATTCATCAACATATTGTATCATCAAAGTGCACGATATCCACAACTACAACACTGTCATTTACGACGACACACATTTTTGTCTGAGACATATTTTCATTATCTGCCCGACATCGCGGGGCTTTTGTATTTTTCTATTTCATCATCATTTCATCATTATCATCAGTGATCCTCACCTTGAATTGTTTTTCATGTACTCGGACAGAAAGACATACATACCGCATTGGATCCTCATTGTTGTGCTGCCAACAGGCGATCCCATTTTACTATTTACAACAAGTAATATGTTTAATGGTTAAATTTAGTTTTTGCATATTCAAAAATTTATGCGCGCAAAGGAGTGCACGGCGTGAGCTTAAGGCTGCAGTCACATGGACGTCGGGGCTGGTGCTGTGTAACTTTTGCTATGGATTTAGACAATCCGATTGTCTTCTTAACTACTCCGTAAGACGTCTAAAAGATAGAACTAGATTGTTATCAAGTCGATAGAAAAGTTACATAGTACGGCTCTCCAGAGGGTGGTATTGCGTAACTTGTTTTTCCTATGTTATACCATAGGCAAAAATAATTACGTAATACCACCCCTGGCAGTCTGCAGACTGGCAGCAGCTGGCAGACTCGCCCATAAGAGCCCGTAAGGGTGCGATCCCATAGAGCTCGGAATCCGCGTACGCCATGAGAGTAAGGGCTCGGTCAAAGGTGTACGGAGAAGACCTCTCTCCATTCCGTGCTCCATGTGACCGCGCCCTAAGGATGCGGTTACATGTGTCTGGCAAGTTCAAGACACCATGTAACCGCACCCTAAAGCCTAATATTTTTGACAGCTTCTTGAACAGTTGCTACAAATTGCAGCATACTTAATGAGTAGAGTCAACTTTTATTTTTGTTTGATTAAAAGTACTATGCAACTTTTACTTTCACTTTTGTAGGCGTGGTGCAACGTGCAATACGGTTTTGTTTCATCGAATTCGCGATTGTTGACTAAATAATATTTTTTCAATCAACGTGCTTATCAACTAATTAGACCTTTGATTTTCTTCTTTTATTTGTTTATTTATAGTTTATGCACGGGAAAGTTTCCTTTTACAAAGTTACAAGTTATATTTAACTGCAAGTGGTGGACGTTATTTAAGAAAAATTCAGATTTCCCCTTCACTGTCCGCATTTGGTGTTTCATCACACACATATGCTCCGCATACATAATAACATCACAAATAATAATGTCCATTATGTCGGATACAAAACTAAACTTAGAGTCACAGATTGCAGAACTAGAAGCACTGCAATCAGTTTATCCTCAAGAGTTGTCGATATTTGACCATGGAAATTTAGCTGATATCAATGATTACATTGCTGGAAATCATCAAGACATTCCACAAAGATTGGAATATGAAGTTCAAATTTCAACTCCAAAGGTAATACAAAAATATATTATCTTTGACAAATGAAAATAAATTCTTCTATCAATCTTGTATTTTGTTATTTAAGGGTACTGTTGATCTGCTTGTAAACCTTCCACTGGATTATCCAAACGTTTATCCAGAAATTTACTGCAGAAGCTCAGGTCTGGACAGAAATGAACAAATGCAGTTGAACAGAGCACTGCAGTCTTTTACTCAATCTCAAGAAAAAGGTGAGTCCATCATCTACTCTTTGATCTCCTGGATTCAAGACAATGCAGAAACACACCTAGAGAACTCCAGCCAAAACGAAAAAAACATAAGAACATCGAATGACAATGGTGACACAAAGAAACTCACTGACTTTGCTAGATACTGGATTTACAGTCATCACATCTACAGCAAGATCAAGAGAAAAAAAATTGTGGATCTGGCACGGGATTGCAGTCTGACTGGTTTCAGTTTTATTGGGAAACCAGGCATAATTTGTGTGGAGGGTTCATTTGACGACTGTGAACATTTTTGGCAGACAATCAAAGTGATGAACTGGCATCGTATACTTGTAAAATTTTTAGAGAAAGACTTTGAGCCTGTTAATGATATCGATGTATATAGAAAATTTTCTGATTTTCAAGAGGTTTGCTTCCTCACTTCAGAACGTCACAATGACATGGGTCAATTGAAAAAGTATCTAACAGAGCATGACTTGGATCATGCGTTTAAAGAGCTCTTTGGCATCGACGCTAAGAGCACTCAACTTGGTGATAAATCTTAATTTTTTTATTTGTCATGGAACTATGAAATTGTACATAAAATCTCGATGGAATATATATTTTTTTTATCTCATGACAAGTTAAAAACTTGGATTGTCTAGTCAAACCATATTCTCATATCCTTTTTCACACTTATTATTTTCTCCAAATCGTGTTGACTATTCAGTCAATTACTGGATCGATTATTATAATTAACAAAAGTACTATATACTCAATGATCATAATTGTACTGTTTACATACTTACTTTATTCTTTGTGCTTATAATAATTAAATAATCCAATAGCAAATCAAATTACTTGGACAATATAAAAAATAATTTTTATTATAAATATATTAAAACTATAAAACTTACAAACGAGACAATTATAATTACTCAGAAGCCCTATCTTATAGTGGCATATCTTTGGAATTCGTTGGTGACAAAACGTCCAGGGACAAGCCGAGAATGAAATCCAAGACGGTCTTCAGCTGGACTGTGTACCTTTATTTGTCTCATGTGGGTATCTCGGCCATTTTGGTGATTACTTATGACTGCTATTTGGAGCATGAATGTTCTGATGGGCCGATCATTGTCATCCTTAATAAGTATCACCACCCAACCGCTAGGCTCGTTGAGATCCATAACTTCCACCTCTTGCAGATCATTGAAGTTTGTTCCAGCTCTGATGCTGATTCTGTAACACAAATGGGCAAATTCCCCAAGTCAATGTTTTACATTCAACCATGGGAGTAGGAAAGCTATTTTATCGTGCAAGAACGCTAGATTTAAAATTACCTGCTTGGCGTATAGCTCTCGTCGAGCTTGTAATCCGTGTAGATGCAAATGTCGCGTATAGTCGTTTTCCTGCGAAACTGAATATTGACAAGATGCGGCAGCTGTCCATCCGATTGCCAATAAGTTTCTGTCATATCGTCCCGCAGCTGATCGACTCCGAAACCCGGCTTGCAGCTCGACAAGCTCCATATCGCCTGGTTGCCCACCTCTCGCACTCCGCCCGCGAGCTCTTCCGTCACGGGATCGACGACTTTTTGGAAATAAAAATTCATCAGCGGATGCTTATTGAGGAAATTTTTTTTTTTTCAAAATAAAAAAAATGATTTACTCACCCGACGCGTTAGTTTTACCGCTCATTTCGGGGTTATGTTTGAGAACATCTGTACACATCAAATGCATGCAATAAGTACAGAAATATATTATATTATAAGTAACATGGATATCTCGCATGTGTAAAATCTGTTTCGACAAAATATATTTACAAATTGACGTTTTAATTTAAACATTTCACATACTGCTCTTATTCATTTGAGAGCAAAAACACTTTATGATTAATTGACGTATGGTATTCGAAAGGCACACGAATGACAAAAATGATAACAAAGGCAAAAAATATAGTACCGCCTAGATTACCTTTTTAAACATTCCAATTAAAGAATTTGTTTTGAAATTTAAAATTATCTACATTTCTCGGTCGGTA
>JAPYYV010007246.1:0-25196 GCA_030522625.1 Copidosoma aretas | reverse complement strand
AATTTAACGATAGTTTCTAACAATAGAATTTCACTATTAACTCATTATTATGATAGTTACTTTTAATACGTATGATATCAAATCATATAAGAAAATATCTTGTTAAAAATAAAAATTAAGTTAATTTTTTTTTCTTGAAAGGTGATTATTAAATTTTAAATTATAAAAAAACGTTTTCCTTTATGTTCATCAATAAAAATTTTCCAACTCTATATCATGAAACTCAAAATCTATTTATAAATAACGCATACCAAGTTAAGTTTTTAACAAAACTGTGCCATTCAAAATCATATTACATTATACCATGTGCCATAATTAGATAAGGCAAAATTGGTCTATATGATAAATTTTTATATTCTTATATTGAAAACATAGAATGCTATCTAAATTATTACATTTTATATGTTTTATGAAATCTTTTTTTAAAAATTTTATTTTACACTATATTTTTCACTTATTAATCATTTTTAGGTTCTATAAGTATAAAAATTATATTCTTATCTATGTATCTTGACGAAGCTACTTATAATCAACCATCAAACAACATAGGCTTTTTCAAGTCCAAACCAACATTATTGGAGCTTTCCTCTTGATATTTATTTATAGTCATGGACAATGCTAAGGCGAGAGAAACTGGCTTTCTGTAAAGATTAAAGGGTAACGAATATGTTTCGCCGGCGTTTTATTTGTAGTACGAATACTTTACATCAATTTTTGTCTCCAACTATACTTTCGTCTTTAATGTTGAACGTAAATTTTTTTGTTATTCGTAATCTAGTACCATTACATAAACCATCCACTATACATAGATTTCTTACAAACATCACTATAGCTCCAATTTTTAAATCTAGTTCATGTGGTGGTAAACCTTTACAAACATTATTTTAAATTCCTATTAAAAATGTTTTAATATGTTATAATTCAACTTATAAACACCTTTGTATTTAGAATTAACATAGTTGTAAGTTTGGCTGTACACGTTAAAAACAGACAAAAACTAATTTTTCAAGACAATACAATTGAAACTACTCTAGAAAATAAGCAAACGCTACTTTTAGCTTAGCTTGAATAAAATAAAATAGATCATTATGCTAGATCATTAAACGACGTGAATATTCCGGAAAACTGTATTTTTAATAACCAAATTGATGGTTGGCAGAAAAGAGAAAACGTAATAAAATATTTAGCAATAGGCTGATCAAACATTATTTCTCCAAATAACCATAAGCATTTTGTTCTAAGACTTATCTTGAATAAAATATAAGAAATCAGATCTTTCAACTACTAGAAAAGTTACAACACCATCAATCACAAAATTTCCAAAGATACTGCTATCGAAATGAATTCGATAGAAAATTATAGTCGGATTGATGATATATTTGAAAAAGCTAGTAGTGCCACTCTTTTTTTTAATAGTGATAGTTCTTTGCGTGGTTTCTACAATTATAAAACGTTGAAGGGGATAAAATTCGGAAAAAACATAAAAATAATTTTTCGCAAGATTTTACAAATATAAAAGAAAATCGAGCTTTTCTTCACATTAATGGAATTTTTATATTTAAAGATAAATTTTGAAAATCATTTAACCTACCAACTTCCAAAAACATAAAATTTGAGCAGAGTTATAATATTAAAGAAATCGCTTTCTGTAAACAAATGTTCTAGTCACTGTACAATCAATTGAATGATGACCAAAGAAATGCTTTTAAATCTTCATGTGAAGAGAATCATAAATATTTCATTACAGACGGTCCAGGAAGATCCGGACAAACATTTTTATACACAACTATAGTTTACTACTACATTCCTAAAGAAAAAAAAATTTATCAATGGCTGAGACTGGTATTTCATCTGTTTTACGTCCTAAGAGAAAACAGACTTTATGTCGGAAACTTTTAATGTTAGTGCAACGTTAAACCTTTATAAACAACAATATAATGCTAAAGAAGTAACATTTTTTGAACGTTATTAAAATGTTCAGTGCAATAAGGTTAATAATAGACTGAGTGCAAACATCAATGAACTATCCAGATGTTCCTCATTGATACGATTTTTTTTTAACATATAATGCATCTATTATGATTAAGGCATCAAAAAAATTTTATTTATTGCACATTACGCTGAATACTTGATAAATATTGCTTTTTTTATTATATGTATATCTAAATACAAAATTTTGAATGACAAATTGAGTGATTAAAAATAAAATGGAAAAAGTACGTTTAGTACTAATTATTTGTTTCAATTATAAACCGTGCCAAGATTATAGTTAAAAGTAATAAAAATGGTTTTTTCAAGACCTTTTTTTTATTTCTATGGTGATCTAAATTTTTATGTGATAGTTCGCTTGTTTATAGTCGAAAATGTAATAAATTAGTAGAGAGACTTCGAACAGGTTGCTAAAGGGTTGGTAAAGTATACGTAATTCTTCTTTTTCTGCATCTGGCATACTAGCTTATGGCTTGCAATCATCTTATGACATCTTAAAGATGGAAATATATTCCTCAAAATCATCAAGTTAAAGCTAAAAATTGTTATGCACTAACGACCCCGTCCGACCGACCACAAAAAATGTACCACATGTTAACATAGTTTATTTCCGTTCAAACCCACTACAAATTATTTCTTGTCTGAAATCATCGAAATTTATACCGCAACATGTTCGATCAAGGCTAGGGTTTTGTGATACTGAAAAAAAGTATCAAACGGTATCAAAGTATAAGTAAGATTATTTTTATCGTAAACAATTATTATCTTATTGTTTATTAACTTCCACTAAACTACACTTGCCCATAACTATAAAGTTATTATTGGTAGTATTTAAAGAAAAAAGGAGACAGAACTTGGAAGAATTGGGCATGAATAACTTTATTATAACTAATATTTTGTCATCATCAAAACGACATTTTCAAGGAACACTGAAATGTTCAGAAACATAATAATTGACATTGAAATATAATTAATAAGAAATATATACATAATTTTAGAAAATTACTTTGCACATCTGGTGACATAAGTTACGTGGTACAGACTTCACGGAATTTGGCACGGAGAAATCGTAAGCATAAAAGGTTATTTAGATCTAGTTCTGAAAGCTCTGTCTTCGCGAATCACTAAGCTTAATATGGCCATACATTTGACTTTCGAAGTCACGAGTCTGCAGTGATTTTTGACTCTAAAACACAAAAATTTCCCTGTGAGCTCCTAGAACTCAGACATATTTTATGGTACAGCAACAACATTAAGTAGACAACAGACCTTAAAATCTTGTCCAACATACACTTAAGGTTTATAAGAAATATCAAGAATTTCATCAAATTAATTTACAATAAATTAAACATATTCCTTCCTTAGCTCATCCAATTTAAAAACATTCTAGTGACACTAAGGCCTATTACAGTCATACATCCCACCGGGAGATGTGTCATCTGGTTATCCTTCTTTCTACTAGCCGTGTCTTCTCTTTATCCTTTCTGGAGACCCACCTTTTCACTAGCCATCCGTTTTTCCCTAACTATCGAGCAAACTTATGTATATGTTCCTAATAATTGTACAAAGGCCTTTGTTAGCTCTTAAAATCTCTCGCGGTTTTTTGTACTTTGTTGTTTGTGCATGTGGTTGTTGATGATTAAAACAGTGATTGTTTACCATCGCTGCTGTTTTGTTGTTACTACAGAGCCACATATGAACAAGGAGGGCATAAACTTAGTTTATGCAATTCGTAGTATGTATTCAGCTTAGCCCAGATATGTGAGCACAGATCGATATTACTGCAAGGGCCTATACTCGTAGTACGCTAGGTATTCTAGGTATCTGTTTTTTTACGTCGTAATGTTGTTTAATTTTGTATATGCTTCCTTTTTATCGTATTCTAATGTCAATTATTATAGTCCTAAATTTTCCAGTGTTCCTTGAAAAGGTCGTTTTAATTATTACGAAATATTGGCCATAATAAACTTAATTCTGGCCAATTTTTTCAAGTTTTAGTTTTTTTCTAACATTACCATTAATTATTATCTTTCTTTCGCTCTTATCTTATGGGCTATATATGACTTGTGAAATTCCTTGAAATTTTCTAAAACACATAACTACGTATAGTACTGTATGGTTAATTGTATTTCTGATAAACACCTCACAATGTTTTTGCTGGCTTGTGCTTATAAAAACCATTCATATCTAATGGTAAAAATTAATGTATTTGCTTCAATACAAGTACTGTGTATAATAAAGATATAGTTCGTTTAACGCTTCCTAAATTATTGATGTTATAATATAATATTTCTAATCGAATGACTTTTCATATTTACTTAAACAACGAATTTTTTCTTAAATAAAGGTGTATACACTTATTGTAAGAATGTTCAAAAAATAGCTTGAAAATAAGAGAAAGGTTTCGATGAAGTTTTCATGCAAGATTCATTTAATGAGTTCGTAAATCAAGTTAACGAAATTGCAAGTTAAGACTGTCATAAATACCGTAAGAAAGTTTATTGAATTGGTAGAACGACAATATTCCAGAACATTGACAGTAACCCGAAGGAAAGCGAGATGATCATGTTTTAATTAAATATATTAATAATTAAATAACAACATAACCTAAATCCCAATTTTTAAATCATAGTAAACCGGAAAACAGCAAGTAAATTTATTAAATAAATTTATTTTTTCCTTTTTAAATATTGTTATTTTAAAAGTTTCATGTTTAATCTTCGAAGAAAAATAGATTATAAGTAAAGAAACAAGGAAATATTCTTAAATACGGAGAACACTTTAATTCTTCAAAGTCTTGGCGATTAGTTCATGACAAATCTTTTATTAGTTGTAAAGCATCACTAATTGTGTCATTAAACACGATAAATTAAATAATTTTTAAACACTTTTTTAATTAGAGTTCTACTGGATTGAGTCAAAATCTAACGATCGTTTGATGGGGATATAGCGCACAAAGCATACAGGGGGTGTAGCTACACTAGTATATATTCATATGCATCTTACTATACATATACCTTTAGAAGGATACACAAATTTTTCCCACCCCACCCCCCGAATTCACGGGTGCATTAGTTTGATTTCTACGTGTTTTGTAGCACCGTCATTTGTTTTTGGCTCCACCGCCCCCCTCCGGATTGCCCCGCAAAAATTTGATTGTTTTCTCCGGGTTTTCACGTAAAAATCATATTTTTAGATTTTTAAGAGCCCCCCACTTCCCGCCGAAACCCCTTCAGCCAACAGGGCCTTAGAATGCTTTTAAGTCTTATGTATTTGCCCTTGCACTGCCCCTCTGCACTGTTACCATAGCCGAAAATGGCCGAAGTCACCTGAAGAACACTCTCTCGCCAAACTCTGCCAAAAACAGATGAATTATTTGGATTGCAGACGAATCCTTTCACTGAAGCCCTCCAACATTCAAGCCGCTCCTTCACAGCCCTTTGGGATTTTCTGTCATACCCGCACGTCTTATTTGACAGGTATACAGAGGCACAACAATAAAACGTAACCGTTAGTGATACAACTGATGGAACAGATAATGGAAGACCCGTACCCTCGAGCTCAAAAGAAATAAAAATAACTTAAACACCTGCTACATGAATTTATAGTGAGTGATAGTATAAGCAGAGAAGTATATTTGGTTTTTAAATAACATGCATCAGATGATAACACTTTATCACAGGATTCAGTTAGAGCAATCAATTCATGCATATGATGCAAAAAAACCAGATGTGTGCAAACTATGATAGCGCTGTAGTATAGCAAATCTTATCTGAGCAGTGATAGGCTAAGATCTCCCAATCTGACACCAGGGTCCTTTGATACAATACATGATAAGCAACATATTTTCGTCTGTTATACTTACTGTACTGGTATATTATACAATAAATAATGATGTAAAATGACAAGGATTGCTGGATAGCACATGCTTTTGACAACGGTTAAAACTATTAAGATTTCAGGGCAAGTAAGCTCTATCTTCGTCTAACGAAAAATATGTATTTTACTGCAATTGTTCACTTAAAGGTGAAGCCTTTTTGATATTTGACTAGAGAGATAGTGAGACGGAGAGAGAGAGAGAGAGAGAGACAAACAGATTTAGTTTAACACGTATTTGTAAGGGAGGAGAGGAGCTGGCTTATGTTTACTGTTCCTAACTCAAGTATTTAGAAGCACTGTATAAGTGCATGTGCCGCACCTTCCGTCCTTCTTCTTCCTGGCTCCTGGCCCTCTTCGAGAGCCGAGCGTCGAGGATGGCACTTCAGGTCAGGCTGTCAGAGAGACGGGTCGCTTCGTAAGTTGCTCAGAAGACGCTGTTTTCTGCAGGATGAGTCTCTAAGGTTGTACCAGGCTTCAAACAGCGAGTTGACATCTTTTCTCGTTTGTACTCGGCTTCAAGCAAAAGGGCGACCTCTTCTTTTGCCTTTAACAAAGACACAGGCTACTTGAATCTACAGAAATCCGGTCTCTCGTTGGACTCGAGAATCGTACATCTCTGTCTCTTTCTCTCTCTCTCTCAACTCTTGGTCGTTTGGGGATAGCTCCATTATTCAGCTTTTATTTTTTTTTATGGTCCGTACTTTTCTGATTATCGACAATTAATTGTTCTAGTGAGACAACTTTCCTGGCTAGCAATACATAAATTTTATTATTGTTATAACTGTATATTTTGTGTTAGAAATATATACTTTGCTAACTGACTGTTTGCTCGGAGTATTGGTACATTTTACATCCAAATTACTGGCCGATATTCCTGTCGGAAATCAGCCCCAACGGGATATATAATTTGCAGCTCTGATATATTGCTTCGCGAGCTCGTTCGTTTGTGCTTGTCAACTTCTTATAGCTTTGGAGCCGAAGGACTCGCAAAGGCACTCATGCTTATCTTTACAGCTTCCACTCCGCTCTAACATTATACGTCGCGCACCATCATCATCCCTGGTGCCGGCCTCAACAATAATGTTCTACTACTACGTCTTAGAATAACCAACTTTGACCTACTGCAGCAGAAAATCACAAACGTGACTAACAGTAGTACGGCTGATATAACAGATATTTCACGTAAGACATGTACACTTTAGCTTTATATTTAATTCGAATAAATTAAAACCCACGCACCTAAAACCATATTACCAAACTAATTCACCCGATTATAATGTTCATTAATAATTAATTTATTCACTTATTCAAAATAATTTCAAAAGAATAAAATAATATAAATCTATAGCCACTTAAACATAGTAACATTATATAATTTAACATAATTAAGGAAAGGAGAACAAATTGTTAAAGTCAATACTATTTATTTTACAGTGTAAAAAAATATTATTTTTATCTTCATAACAAATTATTAACACAGAAAATCATCATCTAAGATTTTGAAAATGCATTAAGTTCGCCAGAAAATTTATAAAAATAAGCAGACCATAAGAGAATATGTATTAATTTCATACAGCAGAGCGTTTTTTTTATCTGCAGATAACGAGGTTCCAGATTACGTCACACTGCGAATGGCCGGTGGATAGCGCTCGTAGGGCTAGTCCGTTACCTTATTGAGCACCATAGTGCAAGGTAGTTCTTAAAATAAAGAAAATCAAGAAAAGTTGGTAAAATAAATAATTGACTCTTTTCAAAATTATTTTACCAACTTGACATGGATCTTCATCAAGTGACGACAAATACTATTTTATATTTGAAACCAGGAGAAGCTTTGAAACTTGCAAGGGCGGTGATTTGCGTTTATGTATTTGAATGCGTGAACAGAAAAGCTTGTCTCAGCTAATTCCATAATTTTTTTAAGTTCTATATTGATACATTAAAAATATATCTCCCAAAGATCCAAATGATACTTTACGTTTTTGTATAAAAGATTCTTTCCACAGCTTCCATACTTATAATTATAAATTTTTAGTGCATGATTATGAATTTCGTCATTCTATTTATCATTATTATTTGCTCCATAATTTATTTTCGTAAAACAATTATCATCGTTATTTATATTAATTGAATAATAACTTAAATTATAAGTGCATTGACCTTATGGGCGGGGAATTTGAAGTCCATCCATATCAATGTAATGCGAGTCTGTCTTTAATATTATAAAAGTACATGTTCCTCATTAAAGTCTGCTGTTAACATGGTAGGATACATGTATGTGTTCCCGACCGAAGTCAGCTCTTAACATGGTACCCATAGATTATTTTTTCCTATTTTTATAGGGCCCTTTTTATGGTTGCGCAAAAACTCTAAAATACTTAAGGAATTTCTATCCCTCGCTATAGTACGTGCTGTACATATACTGTGCATACGACTGTTGGACGTGTCGTCTGTCCTTCTCATGCTTACGTAAAAACATAATCTTTAGTAGTTTTTAGTTAGCTTATTAATTTATTACAATCTCATAGGAATCCTCTAAGCATTTTTAAAAGTTATTTTAAATAAGTGAATATTCTTTTATCTCTGAAAAAAGTTCGGTTGCAATGTAATTGTTAATAAGCGAGATATATGAGTTACAAGGCTCAAAAAGTGCTGCTTCTCATAAGATCACGTGTTAAAATGCGTTACAGTGAAATATTAATTTTTCGGCTTCGAGGAACCCTCATGCCTCCAAATTTTGACAGTGTTCTTTTCGAGGTTCAGTTTACGGGTGAATAAATTTTTGCTTGTTTTCATTGTTATTTCTGTTACCGATAAAACTCCCTTAAAAAACTGATTAGTTTTAGCTTTTAACGTCTAATTGAGAGACGCCGATGTTATTATATGAGCATAAACATATAGGTTCCTGTATAGTCTTAGGTTAAATCAACTATTGTCAGGCTGAAAGTTGCGCAGTTTTAAGCGCCTGGTAGCGACATTAAGTAAGCTGATAGCAAGCCAAGCTGGGCGGAAGTTCTGATCTAGTAGTTCTTCTTATACTTCGACAAGATGTTTCTGATATACTTTAGGATTTCCAGCACAACTCTTCGTTAAGATATTGTTTTAATTTTTTTAAACACAACTCTGCATTTAAGCGGGCATTGAAAAATTTCAATTTAAATTGATTCAACTTTTTACAACCAACCCCTAAAAAAAGCTTATCTACAGTTAATCGTAACGATGGACTCTAGAAAATTTCATCATCGACAAAGGTCATCTAACGATCCAGATGACTCGAACTGACATCTTCAAAACTTTCGCTGGCTTATTAGACGAGAAATTTGGGAACGTTCGATTTGTATTGTTCGATCAATCTATTCGGTCGATTTGGTCGTTTCACTCTTCTTTAACTTCTGGTCCTTACTTAAAAATATTTTTTTTTATTAATAAATTTGAAAAGAAATGACATCGTTATGCTAATTAAAAATCTATGGAATAAAGAAGGATTACGTAATGCATAATACTTAGAATAACATAATTATATAAGTGTAACATTAAAGGTAAAATTATAATAGGTGAGAAAATTAAGGATAAAGCAGTCATTCCAATAATAACATTAAACAACAGCTGCTTATCCTCTTTAACTTTTGTTGTATATAGAAAACACTTTCCCTCGCAAATAGCTTTTTCTATGACTATCAATAAGTCACAAAGTCAAAGCTTCGATCGATTAGGTTTGTACTTAAAAAGGCCACTATTTTCTATTTGTCTTAATTATTGTAAATATTAACATATTTTGATACAGACAATGAAGTCAATAAAAAGAATCTATGTTTTTAATGCCTATTATACGTTAATATAAGTGGAATGTTATACAATAATATTAAATACAAAAAGTTATTAAAACAAAAAAATTTGTATAAATTCTATTATGGAAGAAACATGCCCAGTATTTCGAATAAATTTACCGCAAGCCACCAGAAATCTTTTACCTAAGTCAAGAACTACACGAAAAAAGTGAACTATTTAACCCTGCACCCTGAAACACTACTCAAAACTTACGTCTTCTTCCAAAGATGGTTTAAGTAAGTCAGAACACGCTATTTTAAAATTTTTAAATAATAAGTATAGAAATTACCTACCGCTCATTTCAAAATGTATACGTATTCTGGCATGGGGATTGGCACACAGAGCGCGCAGGGAGCGGAGCCTCACTAGTATATATATATATATATATATATATATTTATACATGTATTGCTTGTTTACTTTTAATTTACCCACGTGACGTATACATAAGTACATTTACTTTGTAGACGCGATAATTTTTCTATGTCGGTAGATCCCCTGTTCACGGCGTATGATCCCTTCCCTCTTGTTTCTTATCACTCCCGATCTTTCTCTGTCTCTTTCTCTTCATCTCTTGGGTAGCTTTATTTATTATACAGCATGCGTGCATAGTTATATTCAATTTTTAACACTGTTCTTCTGTTTCTATCCGTATTTTTTATTTCTTCTGCTTCTTATTCTAACACTTGAAGCAAGGTTTTTACTTTATTTTTGAAGTACATCCTTAAAAATTTAATCAGCAATCTTTAACAGCTAAATTCTTGTTTATCGACTAGATATTACTTTAGCAAATAACTTCCATCTAAATTTATAGTAGAATTCTGTGGCAAAATATTACTGTAATTGTAGAAAATTTTAATTTTTATTGGATAACAAAGTGTTCCTGTATTTATATTTGTTAAACATTTCAGTTAATTTACAGGGGCTTTAAGATTTTTCCACATGTACATCCAACTTTAAGAAGTTTGTTATGTAGCGGTTGCTGCCCCCTCTATACTGACTATAGTGGAGTGCTCAGACAAAGGGCACATTCCGACCGAGATTAAGAAAGCGATTTGGATAAGAGAACGCTGGTAATGGCGATTTCTGCTTTTATAGGGATCCCCTTAGCCAATCCAATGATGAAAAAACTAAACTAATAACACTTTATTATGAATTTTAGAAGAAGTCTCTACTTGCATTTGGACGAGATCAAAAGAGACAGAATAAAATAGCATAGAGTATTAATGTAGCGTGGCTAAGAACTCGAGGCTAATGATAGCCAAAAATTACGGCAAACTAGCCAATGGAAGCCAACACTACTGAGCACACAGGCACGTGGTTTAATTACATTTTGTACTGCATTTGGTAATTTTACAAATCACGTTATGTAGTTGAATTAGAGAAAATAACAATAAAATAGAGATAAATAGGAAATATGACCCAAACAGATAGTACACTAAACAAGAAAGATTGATTATTAAAAAAAAAGAACAGTCGCGGGACTGTCAGTAGAAGCTATAATTTCTCGCCATAATAAGAATAATAAATTTAAAAGAAAAAAGTTGATTACATTAAACAAATTAAAATATGTCGAAAGCATTTTTTTTGTAAATAACAAATTTATATTACTTAAAATATAATTTTTATCCGCAAATATTATAATAGCATTACGAAAAATATATACATACACATCTATTTTTTTTTTTCAGACGATTCATCGGCTACTTGTTAACGGCCATTACCGTGGTAGTTGCGAGCGTGTATGCATAAAGTGTGCGTGTATTGTGTGTGTGTATAGTGTAGATATGGTACATTCACAGCCAGTGAGTCAGTCGAGCCTGCCGTAGAGCTGAGCGGCACCACACGTAACAACTTTTTTCATTATTATACATTGTTACGTGTATGTCTGCGTAGAGAGAGAGAGAGAGAGAGAGAGAGAGAGAGAGAGAGAGGAGAGAGAGAGAGAGAGAAAGAGAGAGAGGGAGAGTGTTAGAGAGAGAGAGAGAGAGAGAGAGAGAGAGAATCAGACAAACGTACCGTGTGAGTAAATGGAATGAGAAACAAAAGAAACTATATAAGAAATGTAATTAATTAATTCTAAAATAAAAGAAACTTAAAAACGCTTTTTTTTTCAATCATAATAATTCTAAAGAACATAAGGAATTTTTTTATTTACAATATGCAGGTCTGCATTGAAATGTAAGAATTGTTATTATCGACCTGTCTTGCTTACCCGTCGAGATATAGCAATTTTTCTGTGTTCAAAAGGTTTTACATCTATAAAATTTTTTAAAAATAATTTGTACGCATTGGTATTTATATTATTATTACGCTGTAATTTTTTTTGAATTTTTCCACCACTTTTTATTAAGATAGACCCAAAATTAGAAAAATTTAGGTAATGTCGTAACGTCAACTAAAACCACTCTATTTGTCCGCCTTGCTGTCGATTTTCCATTGGGAAACCTGTAAAAATTCTTTTTCTTGGTCTATCTGGCTTTCTGTTCAAGATATTGCGTATTTCCAAATATTTTAAGGTTATGCGTGCACAAAACCGTAAATAATTATTTCTGTACACTTGTTATTTTTTTCTAAACATGCGACATTTTTTTCCAAAATTTTTTCATCTAAGTCCATATAGATGCATCCAACTCACTGAAAATTGAGGTTCTGTTTTTCATCAACCAATACCTCTCTATTGGTGCTCCTCAATCATTTTTTTTCCGTTAGAAAACCCATCAGATCTGTTGTTTTCGGTCGGTATTTTTTTCTTGTCAAGATATCGCATATTTTCAAATAGTCTGAGCTTAAGTCCTAATAACTACCTGATGAATAAATATTGGGTATCTTCATCGATCTGCAGAGCATGCAAAAATTTTTTGGTTATTGTTTACTGTATTAAAATTAAAACGACATAGACAGTCTTCTCTCTCTCTCTCTCTCTCTCTCTCTTCCCCTTCCGTCCGCCAGGCCATTGAGTCGCCGCGCCACGATCGCACTACTATATATAAACGTATACACTGCACTGCAGTACACAGTGAGTGCAGTACACGCCCTATACATATATACACAGTCTGTGCCCCGTCAACAGCTCTCTCTGTCTCTCACAGTCGCCTCGCATCGGCTCACCTTGCCTCGTCTCGCTGCGTTCCCCTTGGCCCACCCTCGCCCTTCCCCAGCAGCACTATAGAATACGTGCGGAACTGAAAAACTCCGTTCTACCTCAACGAACCACGAGGTTAAGCTCACCAGATCTAGTAGGCCCACCATTGCGAGTAGTCCCAACGTCAAAGATCTTGCCTAAGTATTTTGGCTCCAATGTACGCAGAACAAAAGTGAGCAGACAGATTCCAATATATTTACGAGTGCTCTTAAAAATTAAAACAGAGTCGGGATACGGACAAAAGTAGTAAATAAAAATACTCGCACAACGCAGTCAAGTTAAAAAATTGCAATACCAAGCATACTTATCATCTCAATAGGTTCTAGGAGTATCAGAGTTAAGCTAAAACTCGGAAAGTAATCAAAAAATAAGGACTTTCTCGAAAGAAAGAGAGGAGCACATTTAAGCCTCCTGGAATCCCTTTGTCCATAAATAAGCACTTTGTCAGCACTGATAACCCAGAACCACTACATGATAATCGACCTACTATGTGCATTTTTACAGATAGCAGGGTTTTTATTCGAGCGCTACTGGCCCAGCTGGACTGTCATTACGATTTATTGAACAGTACATGCCAGTTATTTTGGAACAAAGTTACTTCTCTTGCGTTATAGACCTTGGGCCAATAAGGGCTAGACCGAAAAAAGTGTGACAAGATCTTTTCCCGACACCATACAAGAATTCACCGGATATAACGCTACTAGCTATTTTCAAAGTGATGCGTGCATGTAAACGCTTTCTAAGTCGAGCTTGGGCGGCTACCGAAGTGGGAGCGCACGAGCGCGCGCACGCAGCGCAGGGCATGAAGCATACCTATGTATGTATGCATGTATATATTGATATGCTTCGTGTGCTGCGCTGCGTGCGTGCGTTCGTGAGCTCCTACTTCGGTAGCCGCCTTGGGCCGCGGGCACGACGACGCTAAATATCTTGCGATCGCTATATTGATAATATTGGGATTTCCAAGTTTGGGCTATGTAGGATGTTTTCGCGTGTCGGCTCGTTCCGTGTTACAAATATAATCGATGTATGGTAATGGTACTGATAATCATTATGCTTTATGTTTTACTGCCTGCGGGTAAGCCTGGCTGTCGGTAAGGTAGGGAACGAGTTATCTCGGAATGTTACACTGTGCTCATGCATATGGTCTACAACAGGTTAGTGCGCATGATACCGGTAAACGGTTGACAAGAGGTATGTATGCATAATATCGGTTGGGGGCTGGTTGTTACAAATACAATAATAATAATAATAGAGTTATCAATAGTAATTATAATCAAAATAATAATAAAATTAGAAAAAGTAATAAAGAAGATGATTGAGTGTGAGCAATAAGAATTATGATGAAAATAATTGTAGTTATATTATTTTTAATATTAATAATCATAATAATGATAATATCGAATGTAATAGTAAATATGGTACGTTTCATAGTCGCAAATAATTAGTAATTACAATTGTTGGAAGATACTAATTCTGCGCTTAAAGTGATGATCGTAGAGTCTTGTGCTGGCGTCAAAGTTTTCGCTTGGATTGCCGACTTTAGTAGGCCTGGTGACATGATCTCTGTTGTAGGACGGCCGGACATAACACCCCCGTTGCCGAATCAAAAGCATAACACTGCAATAAGCTCTTGCTTTGGTCAGATGCACTTGGACGCATCTCTTAATGTATATTATCTGAGCTTCTTCGGCTGCCAACTCTTGTGCGGGCTTTTCCTGGCGGTGTCGGTGTACCTGTATAAGTAGCAGGTGTCTTAAAGCGCCACACAACAAGCCTAAAATATGTACGCTCCACCTATAGGTGGCTTGCAAGGCGTACGCTCTGACAATAGCGTCGGGCACAAGTTTAATCAGTTGATTGATAGAAATGATGCCCATAACTCCAGCCGTGTATGTGCCAAATTTTGTAAATCCATCCCAAACATTATTGATCTTTGATTCAGCGATAACTTCTATGTCATCGAGAAAATTCCGAAAGTTTGATTAATAGTAATCATTAGAGAGGTTTGGTAAGATACGGCGGGCAACTTGTTCCAGTTTCGCTGACATCTCTGCGGGGAACGTCAGGTGATGTTCAAAATTTTCCTAGTCTCCTGGGTGGTAGATGTCGCTGTTTATTATATTTTTAGCATCCCTTGGGCTCCACGTAGGTATGGCCGCACATTTTAGTGCCTGTTGCTCACGCCCTATGATTAATGTAGGCGTGAACTGATGCCGTTCTCCGTTGATCTAAAAGACGGTAGGCAGTATTCTGCTGCAGTCTGTGGGCGTGCCGGTTGACGACAAAACATGTAATCGGGGCTCTAAAAAATAGCTCTGGTTGTGGCACGTGACTGGCATTTCTTGATAACATTGCGTAGTGTGGCGTATTCGGCAAGGTGTTGGCTCACAGGATATGAGGTAGGGCACCTCTCCTGCTTATACGTCCATAAAACCGGGCCCCTTCATGATCGTAATAGCGACTATGTCTGATATGCTATAAACATGCAAGAGGGAGTTCTCAATGACCTCTTTTTTAAATCGGCACCGTTGTAGGACGATATCCCAGAACAGGCTCTTCAATTTGTCCTAACCGTAACGCATAACGAAGGCCATTTTTTTATTAAATTAAGTGACGAGAGAGATGTCGCTCGCTTGTATCTCTTTTCACGAGGGCGGGCCTTGCCACGACTGAGAAATTCATGGTTAAAAATAACCCGCACTTGCGAACTGAATTATTACACGTTATATACCTGTAATATTTATGGTTGTAATTGCTGTATGCTTGCTAATCCTACTGCTTACTGTAACCAATTGTTATGTCCCGCGGGGCTTGGGTCGACAAACGTAGGGTCTCTTCTATGATGACAAGCTACGCTACGGAAAAGTCGTGGATCGCCGTGTAGCAGCCCGATTGGCAGTGAGGTTAATCGGCCTCTAATAAGGTGAGGTTGTTATGCGGTAGTTCATGGGTGGGTGGCAACCCGTCGCTAAAAAATATAATAACGAAAATGGATACAGTGCAAAGAATTTCTTTTTTCTAAAATCACGTTCATTGTGAAGTAGAACGTTTATAAATCCTAAACAATGTATATAAACTTAGAAGCCGTATAAAAAAGAACAGAGGTCAAAATGATACAAATGGAGATGATCAGCAGGTATGCTAGATATGGCTTGGAAAAAGGACTACGCTACTCTCTGTATCCTTTTTTAACGGAACTCCTCTAGTATCTGACCTCGCAATTGCTTTTGTCGATAAGTTTTATAGCCCTAGCATGCGAAAGCTTAGGGATGTGATCAGCGGAGAGATCCGCGTGGAGTTTTGAAATGTAGGTATGCACCAGGTAGAAGTGCTGAGGTAAGCTAGGGAAGATTGTGGCCGGACGTACAGGCTAATTCTAAGAACAGTTTGTGTAGAAATGCTTTCCATGTGTGTGACCGGGCAACGTGTACAATTGCGTTGACGTCAGATGCACAGGAGGTAATGCTACTCACTATATGTTAAAATGCTGCGCGCGTTTAAACGCTTTCCAAGTCGAGCTTGGGCCGCGTGTACAGTTGCATCGTCGTCGCTATACTCGGAATGCTGTGCAAGCATAGCGCACGTTTTAACGGTTTCCAAATCAAGCTTTAGCCGCGGTCACGTTGACGCTGACTATTATGCATTCCATATATTAGTAATATTGGGATATCCTCGTTTGGGCTACGTAAGATGTTTTTGAGTGATGGCTTATTCCGTTTTACAAATATAATCGATGTATGGAAATGGTACTAATAATAATTATGCCTTATGTTTTACTGGCTTTTAGTGAGCCTGGCTATCGGTAAGGTAGGTAACGAGTTATCTTGAGGTGTTATACTTCGACGATGCATATGGTCAACAAAGGGTAAGTGCGCATGATACCGGTAAACGGTGGACAAGAGGTATGTATGCATACTATCGGTTGGCAGCTGGTTGTTACAAAGACAATATTAATAATAATAGTGTTAACGATAGTATTAATAGTCAAAATAATAAAAATAATAATAAAACTACATATAGCAATAAAAAGATGCTAAATTGCAAGTAATGGAAATTATCATGATAATAATTATAGTAATAGTATTAGCAATATTAATAACCATGATCATAATAATAATGAATGTAACAGAAAATATGGTACGTGTAATGGGCTCAAACAATAAGTAATTACAATTGTTTGAAGATACTGGTTCTGCGCTTGAAGTGATGGCCTCAGTGTCTTGTACTGGCCTCAAAGTCACCGCTTGGATGATAAGCATGCACTTATTGCTGACTCCAACAGTAACAGTCTTGCTGATTTTGACCCTGTTTTTCCTCGATATTATTTGACCGTGGCTAAATTCAATGCTTTTTATCCCCCTCCGCTGACCCCGCCTCAACCGAGCGCTGGTATGAAGATAACGTGAATCACAACAAAGTCGTATTGCTTGAAGCTTTCTGTCACAGAATTACCGAAATTTGGCGGTGATATTTCTAAATAGTTGCCGTTCTTAAATAGTTCTATCACATTGGTAGATTTAGCCGATGTTTGTAATACACAGACATTCATGTACCTCCTTTCGTGTTTACTCGAAGGCGTACTTGAGAAAATCTCAGATTACGGTATGCATAAAATTTTTTTAGAATTTTGCGTGATCTTAACTTTTAAAGGCATATAAATAGACGCTTTTATTATTTAGAAAACATCTTGACGCCTTCTTAGATATGCCCATCTGAACTAAATCATCTCACTGTAGGTTGACGAAAATAATTGTCTATATCCACTAGCATCTCAAAATGCTCGTACCTCTTGGTGTTAAGATGCTATGCCCGAAAAATCAATTTTTATGTGATGGCTTAAAGTTTTTTTTGTAGTACGACTATACATTATTGCACACTCCCTGTAAATTTTGAAGAGGTCGTACACTTAGTTTCTGTAAAAAACTGCTTCAAAGTGCGTTTAAAATCGCATAAGCGTCGTTGTCCCACAGCCGAACTCATATGAAAGAGCTCTTGAATTGACGCTCTGTTTGGGAGATTATTCGAAGGAAAATTTATCTGTCATCAAATAAAATCTTTCAACTTATCCTTAAAAGTTTAGAAAATTATTTGATTAGTTGTAGAAAAAGATCTTATTTTTACTTTTACAAGACATTTGAATTATACGACGGAAAAAGACGAGAAATAAAGGTGAAACACTTTTTGGCACACATACATATTTATTCGGCTCTGTCAGTAGGGATTGTAGATAAAAATATTGCTGGATGGCGTATCTCTCGAGCGGAAAGCAACTTAAACTGAATAATAATATATTCATCACAATAATCGAGCTTGCCCTTCCGAAGTACATGAAAATAAAGTGAGAAAAATGTCTCTCTCACAATAAACTTCCGACTTTGGATCACATTTACAAATCCTTTTTAAAGTAGTACCTCGGCTTATTGTAGCTTAGCAATATTTGTTAAGGGAACACAACGACAATAACAAAAAAAAAAGATCGTTCGATTATAGAGCTGAGATTGCAAAAAAAAAAATTTGAGGAAAAGGCTTGCACGTTTTGGCCGGCATGGCGCTGCAGCACATTGAATTATTTAAATAAAGTCTGTGGGAGCAAAAACTGTTTACGTAAGCATAAAAAGCATCATTAGCAGACACGAGTAAGGGCATCTCATAAAACGACGTTATTTTAACAGAATGTACTATTTATTTAGAGCTTTTTGAACATTTCTTACGTTTTTATGTATACTTATGCGATTCCTTCTGTTATCGCTTAAATATATAAGCAAGTCTGGATCTATCCTAAAAATCGTTGATTTTAACAGATAATTTGGATTTGCGGTAATAGAATCGTGACCTATAAATAAAACACAGTTACCATTGGCTTGTCGTCTGCTACTTTTCTCGCAATAAGAAATTTGAACCAACTTGCTAATGATGAGGCTTTTAAGTTCCCGGTTGAAGCAAAGGCTTTGTACAAAATTTTTACGTTGGCGATGTCTCATCAGGAGTAGGTACTGTTAAAAGCTTCTATGTTTTAACGACGAAGAGATAACAATTTTCGAGAATGGTGTTTTTAAAATTAAAAAGTGGGCCTTAAGTATACTTAAGGCTCTAAAAGATCTTGCAAAAACGATCAAACAATAGGACATTTTACAGAAAAATATTGTCTGCATGAAACATGAGGAGTCTTGTGTTATTTGACGCCCGAGACAAAGGCACGAAGCATGTGTTCTGAGGCTTTCTCTATATCTTCCTGTTGGACTTATACAATTTTTTACCAATCCTGCGCGAGAAGAAAAAATTTTCTTCCCGCGAAATGGAAGGAAAGCTCCGTCTGTAGGCGCAGTGTGGGAAAAACTTGTTTAATAGGTCCCTTGTAGCTTTCCTGATTGGAAAATAGTTGGACCTGCTCTATCAATTCACTGGAACTTAAGCTACTGAGGCTAAAAAAAGATACTTGTATCAATTCTATTTCACAGAATAATAACTTTTAGAGTCTTTGACCTCGATTGTATCATTTTATCCTAAAATAATGCAAATAGTAGCATATAAAATATGTTTTTACATCAAGAAAATTGAGTATAAAAGCGGTTCTGATAAGTATTTCCAACAATCGCGAAAATAATTAGAGCAGAAAAATATATCAGTAATCTTGTCTGGCAACTTGATTTCGAAGAAGATATAAATCGTTAAGTTGATAACGCAGGAACGAATAGGACGAAAATTGAAGATTTAGGCTTTTTTCTTGATAGCGACGGTACGGTATTGCAAGTCCGTGCTTGATTTACCAGGGGAGCAACGAATTTCGACCAAAGAAATCTAATTTCGCTTTTCTCTCTACATTACAAAAACGATCTTTCAATCCGGTATGATCACAAAATCTGTATCACCCTGGGATACAGGCAAATATGTATAACATAAGACAAAGGTACAGGATCATTGATGGTAAAAGTCAAGCGAGACACATTTGTCGCGGCTGCGTCAAATTTAGACGTTTCAAATTCATTGACTACAAAATGTCAGATATACCTGAATTACGCATAAACGTCACATATCCATTGCTTGATGCAAGCGTTCATTCTAATATTTTGGTTTTTTATTTATTGGGGAACGTATGAACTGCAATGGAAAAAAATCAAGGCTTACAGATGTGTATCTGTAGTGACTCAACCAGCCTGCACTTAACCACGCTTTCTGTCTCACCCACCAGATAGTCAACGATACCTTTGTTACGAAAAACAACGTCAGTTCATAAATAAGCGCAAAAATTCGCATCATTTGATGCCGCACTACTCAGGTGTCTGAGGCAGGGAGCACAACGTCAGCCTTACTGATGAGTCCAAGCGTGCTCTCAGGACGAAAAATCTTTTTTGCCTGCCATCAGCTCACCCACTCTCTACAACAATATATGTACGGCCACGACGGCAAGCCATATAAATAACAACAAAGAAGCAAATTTTGTCAGGGCAAGGAGCAAACTTTGCGAGATATTAGTACTGTTTGAATCTACAGATTCAAAATCCAATCTCTCCAAATTCTAGTTAAATCAAAAATTTTATGACATTTGAACCCTCGTATTTCTTCTTACTTTTGAGGTATATAAAAGGCGGCCGTTTGTCTTTATAAGAGAGAATGACGAAATTAAAAGAATAATTTCGGAGCCCTCGATTCTCTGCAAATACTTTAGAGTTGGCTTGACAGAACAGTTAGGGCAAAGGATGGTAAGTGGGAAAAGTTTTTATACTCTCGCGCTTAAGAAGGGCAAGTCGTGTTGAAATTCGACCTAATTATCGACGCAATCCAGTTAATACTCAGTTCCAAGCAAAGTCTGATGATTAATATTACTGACCACCTGTACTCTTAGAACGTATTGATTTCAAAAAGATGTTTAAAACCATTTATCAACAGAATCATTGCGAATAGTATTAATCTAAGGGTTTTATAGCAGTGGTTTTACAAACTATGTCATAATGCTGATCGCTCGCATCCTTACTTAAGTTGGTTCGAGGTCAATAATACGAATTTTTAAATACAGTCACGCATACACTCATACAAACACATATTTATGACCATAATATACATAGATAAATGACACAGGATATAAAAAATCTTTAATTCTTGAATTCATTAATTCAAATGGAAGTCTGATTATCTTATTATAAAAAAACATAAACTCTCTAAATGATTGTACTTTAATTCTCTTTGGATAAGACCGTTTAAAATCTACCAAACATTGGTCATTAATCTAAGTACAAAATTTTTATGTTAAAGTTTTGCTTGTTTTTACCCTCAACAGGAAAAGGAAACGTTACAGTCTCAATTGATTCTTCGGAGTAATACTTAATTCGTAAGCCTTAAGAAGAATCTCAGTCGTAAGAGGCTTTGTTGATGTTTATGAATGATCTCCTTTCATAGCAGAGCCCTAATATGCCTGTTTGCATAAATCATTTACTAACTTGCATTATTCATTAATTTTCTAAAAAAACCTTTTTCGTTCTTTTTTTTCCCATGTCAATTGTTTGCTGGTAGTGTGTACACCTTTTGTGAAGTGTTATACAATTTAAGTGTTTAGTGTGATTTTAGATTAATGCAGGTGTTGTACATATATTATCAGCTAGATTTTGAAAAAAATGATTTCAGAGCATACAAGGCCTATAGTGCGATGCACTAATTTCGCCAAAGCCTTGGAAACAAAGTGTATGCAGACCCGTCAGACTGTTTGTAATAAAATTTCATTTGTACACGTGGCCATAGGTGAAACGACCCAAAAAGTTTTAGATGTGCACCTGCAGTTAGGGTATATAAGCTTTATGTTTGCGTAGCAAGGGTCAACAGGTGGAAAAATCGATATGTGACTGTGGGTGGAAAGGACATTCCAACAAAATAAACAACATGTTACATAAACATAAACCCTTACATTGATGCATATCAGCTAAGTACGAGCATAGAAGACGGGGACACCATCAAATTCCGTTTCTTGCAAGTTCCATTTAAATATGACTAATATTTTGTAAGTCCACAACTAGTTATCTCTCACACTCGACAAAAAACCTGAAGTGTTTCATCAAATATGAATTTTTCACATTTAGTCTACAAAAACATAGGAGCAGCTCAGTTAATAATCATACAAGTTCTACATTAAAAATAATTATTGCCACTTGGAGGCCGCTGTCAATAAGTCAGCTAGAAACTTTTTAGCAACTACTCTTTTGCTTCGTTTTGTTAAAAAAAAACTGTATTTATCTATCAGGAGGATTAAAAATGTAAATGAGCTACTGATATACCATATAAATATAAATTATTTTTAAAATAAGATCATGACTTTTTTATTCAAATTGTAGAGACATTTTAAAATTACTTTGTCGTCAAAACAATAAAGCCAATCATTCAAATTTATTAGCATAATTATTATTCCATATGGACAAAAAAATAATTAAAAACAATATTTAATTATGATACATATGTTTTACGTATAATACAAAAATAAATATAGTACTTGAATGATAAAAAAATCGTGCATCACAATGACGAAAAATGGTCAATTAAAGTTTTTTTATGCTTTAAAAGATACACTTTTTTTTAGAATAACTAATAACTTTTCCATGTAATCAATAACATATAACTGTTTTTTGACCTCAAAGAATCATTCATTAAACATAAATATGGTAAAAAACTATATTTTTACTTTTAAACCGCTATAAATATAAGACGATTGATATTTTATTTCGTGAATGATTAAAATCTGTCGATGGGTTCACGAGCTCCGCAAAGTCTGACGAGACAGCTGTGTTTCAATTGTTAACTGTTCCTTTGTAATGAAATTATACTTAGAATAGTCAACATATAGCTTAATTGGCTGGAACAGCACAGTAATTTTTTTATTTATTTACCGTGACCGTGAACGTGTTTTTGATAAGGAGCTGGTGAGCGGGAAACGTGCACAGATTCACTTGGCTGTAGATTATTACGCCAACAACTTTATGATTATTTGAAAATACAACAGCTTTATTACAAAGGTGAAATATTGATATACTTTTCACATGGTAGTCAGTACCGTGAGGACCGAGGCACTTCCAGCTGTTAGCGCTTACTAAAGGAAACTGACCAACATTGACAAAGCGACCAAGCTCACCGTGTTGGAGAGTTTTCTAGGCGATTTCAGAGCTGTATATATATATATAATAGTGGGGCTTCTTTCCCCTGCGCGCCTAGCGTGCCCTAACATCTGGCATGTAAAAAATGACAGTAGTTGTAAAGTCTTGGTTATCCAAACAACGCATTTAATATACATTAAGAAAATAGCATCGTAGCGTCTGCTCTTATGTATGGCTAATAAAACTGTCTAAACCTTAGTAAATCCACTATAGTCAACATGACGATACCACTGTTGCAGTTTCTATCACTTTTTTTCTAGCAGTAATGACGACAGTTGATTGCATTTAGTTTAACAAAATAAATTAGATGAATTCCAGGCTTTGCTCTACATCAACCATATTTTGTTAGTCACGTTTTATAGTAAATTTGTGCGATTAAGACAACGTTATATTATCATATTTTTTGCACTCGGTTAGCATACCACGTAACAAACTCCAGCAAATTACTAATAAATATTTGTACATATTTTACATACTTTTATTGCTATTGTACTTATTTTCTTTTTCTTTTTTTTTACAATTATATATTTTTCATTTTTTTTTAAACAGGCTCTTTTAATTAATGTAGATTTGAAATTTTCTTTACACTTTTTAAGAAATCAAATTTTTTAAAAATTTTACTGCATTTAAGTATGCATGACTCTTTCATATATTCTAGTTAAATTAGATAATTGAAATATTTATCCAGTAATAATTATCATACTCTGAAAAAAGTTACAATCAATTATAAATTCCTCAATTTTCAAAATGCATAAAATAAATACTTTTAATTTCTTGATCCATTTTATCATTTACTGAGAATCAATTTCATAAATTTAGTTGCAACTGAAACTTTTTTTGATGTTTGAATCATAACAATATGATTGTTTTTATACACTGTTAATATATTTTTTACACCAAAGACAGTCTGTTTGCGGTTTTTCAGACATTGTCTTATTTTTTACAGCCTTATCACTATAATTTTTGTTAAAAGTTTACGTATAAAAAATTTTTATGCTTAAAAATCTAGTACATTTATTGAAGCCATTTTTTTAAATTACTTGTATATCATGTCGTAAAGGTTATAATACTATAAATATTTTTACTATTGGCTAAGTTTTTTTTAAACCGATCCTTTGACATTTTAAACAATAACTTAATAATCTTATTTGTTTTACTTAATTATAGAATGCTCTTACAGAAACGAATTTTTAATATGGGATATCTTATAAGATTTAAAAGGATGAAAATTTTTTTAAGAGACATAAAAAAATCATGTATTTGGAATCCAATGTGAGTGCAATATTTGTTCCAAAGTATTTTACAGAAATGATTATCTTACAAGACATGAAAAAATATGATTTAAATACTTTAAGAAAAATCTGTTCAGTTTGTGGAAAAGGTTTTTTAAGAGGTGGTATTCTTACCAGACACATAAAAGTTTATGGCAATACATACGTTTTAGTGAATAAAATAAATTACATAAATATAAAAATCATTTTTAGCAGTAAATTTACACATTATTAACTTAAGAATATATTTTATTGGAGTTCCTGTCTAACATTTTAAGCAAATTTTTTAATTCAAATCAATCGATCCCTTCTTTTTTATTTTGCAGAGTCTCCGGTTTAGGCTTGGTACTCTAATTTATTTCAAGAAATGAACCTGACGCTTCTCTTTGTATAAAGTTCGACAAGATCATTATATTTAAAGTAAAGAGAACATGCAAAACACGTGGCAGCTCGAGTACAATCACTACAGCAAGTTCTATAGGCGTACAGTGCTTGCCACATATAGACCTGGCTGTGCGTGCAGATTTTGTTGTCTCAAGCTGTAAGGACAGCGTTAGTATCCTCCTCGAGGTCAGCCTCCTTTTGGGGCTTGCAGATTATCCAAAAGGGTTTGCTCGTTGAAGTCTGGCAGTTGGCAGAGTTTTTTGTATCTTTTTTTTTGTTTTTTTGATGCAGGAAACTGTTAAAGTAGTCTTTGTGCAGCTGTGGTTTGATTGACGTACTACTATCGGACCACAGGTAGTCTGGCTACTTTTTCCTCAAATACAATCTGGAAAGATACAAATAAAGCTTGAATTGAAAACTTTACTAATAATGATTATTTCTCAATTAAGTTATCCAAATTCTCTCACTTGTATCATTCTTACTAAGAATTATTCTTCTACAGCTAGAGGAACATGATAGTGACACAGTCTACACTCCTTTTACTCCTGGCAAACAAAGTTGTCAATGA
>JAPYYV010007245.1:0-57540 GCA_030522625.1 Copidosoma aretas | reverse complement strand
CTCTCCCAGATAACGCACCCGAAAGAAGGCGCAATTGGTCGGACGGTACAAGAAACTAAACCAATTTTTCAAAGAAAAAAAAAAAAAAAAAAACCCCCAGAAGAACCATCGCAATGACCGCTCGAACCACCCGAACCCCCCGCAGGTACTGATAGCCAACAACGGCATAGCCGCGGTGAAATGCATGCGCTCGATAAGGCGCTGGTCGTACGAGATGTTCAAGAACGAGCGGGCGATACGTTTCGTGGTGATGGTCACGCCGGAGGATCTCAAGGCGAACGCCGAGTACATTAAAATGGCGGATCAGTACGTCCCGGTGCCCGGGGGCTCGAACAACAACAATTACGCGAACGTCGAGCTGATCGTCGACATAGCCACGAGGACCCAGGTGCAGGCCGTCTGGGCCGGCTGGGGACACGCCTCCGAGAATCCCAAGCTCCCTGAGCTCCTGCACAAGAACAACATCTGCTTCATCGGTGCGTATTGTAATATATGTATACACGGCTTTGCACAAACGGAACGAACAATTCAGGCTCCCGGCTCAAAAAATTCCGTGACAAATGCGCGCGTCCCTTGCACTGTTTTTTTCACCCCGATCGTCATCCGCAGGACCGTCCGAGCGAGCCATGTGGGCGCTCGGGGACAAGATAGCCTCGAGCATAGTTGCCCAGACGGCGGACGTGCCGACGCTGCCCTGGTCCGGCTCGGAGCTCAAGGCCCAGTACAGCGGCAAGAAGATCAAGATATCGACCGAGCTGTTCAAG
The DNA here is from genome assembly GCA_030522625.1 of Copidosoma aretas. Taxonomy (NCBI): domain Eukaryota; kingdom Metazoa; phylum Arthropoda; class Insecta; order Hymenoptera; family Encyrtidae; genus Copidosoma; species Copidosoma aretas. The sequence continues at coordinate 56,776 of JAPYYV010007245.1, read as the reverse complement.
AAGGGCTGCGTCTCGACGGTCGAGGAGTGCCTGGCCGCGGTGAACAAGATCGGCTTCCCGGTCATGATCAAGGCCAGCGAGGGCGGGGGCGGCAAGGGCATACGCAAGGTCGAGAATCCCGAGGAGCTGCCCACGCTCTTTCGGCAGGTTCAGACCGAGATACCCGGCTCGCCGATATTCATCATGAAGATGGCCAGGTGCGCCCGGCACCTCGAGGTCCAGCTCCTCGCCGACAATTACGGCAACGCGATATCGCTCTTCGGGCGCGACTGTTCGATCCAGCGCCGTCACCAGAAGATCATCGAGGAGGCGCCCGCGGTGATAGCCAAGCCCGAGGTCTTCGAGGAGATGGAGAAGGTGGGTCATTCGTGGGCGCGATTTACGCCGAGCTTGTAATTTTGTTTGTTTTTTTTATCGTTCGTTGCCCCCCCCAAATGTATTTCTCAGGCGGCCGTGAGACTCGCCAAGATGGTCGGCTACGTGAGCGCCGGCACGGTCGAGTACCTGTACGACACGTCGGGCCGCTACTACTTTCTCGAGCTCAATCCCAGACTGCAGGTCGAGCATCCCTGCACGGAAATGGTCTCGGACGTCAATCTGCCGGCCGCCCAGCTGCAGATAGCCATGGGCCTGCCCCTGCACCACATCAAAGACATCAGACTGCTGTACGGCGAGAATCCCTGGGGCGACAGCGTCATCGATCTGGAGCAGCCGCGCCACAAGCCACAGCCCTGGGGACACGTCATTGCGGCTCGCATAACCAGCGAGAACCCCGACGAAGGTAATTATACTTACTTCCTACTTGTTAGTCTTGTCACTGTAAGGCAGGACAACTGTCGGAGGTCGTTGTCGATCATAGAACACGAATCTACTCGCTTTACAAACGTTTGATATCGTTTACAATTAATTCAATGTACATGCTCGAAAATACCTTGACCCCACCACCCTTTCAACGTTCGTCACAGGCTTCAAGCCGAGCAGCGGAACCGTGCAGGAGCTCAATTTCCGCTCGTCGAAGAACGTCTGGGGCTACTTCTCCGTGGGCGCCTCGGGCGGCCTGCACGAGTTCGCGGACTCGCAGTTCGGGCACTGCTTCTCCTGGGGCGAAGACCGCCACCAGGCGCGCGAGAACCTCGTGGTGGCGCTCAAGGAGCTGAGCATCCGTGGGGATTTTCGCACGACCGTCGAGTATCTGATCACGCTGCTCGAGACCGAGGCCTTCCAGAGCAACAACATCGACACCGCCTGGCTGGACCTGCTCATCTCGGAGCGCGTGCGCAGCGACAAGCCCGACGTGCTGCTCGCCGTCACCTGCGGCGCCCTTCACATTGCCGATCGCACGATCAGCTCCATTTTCAGCGGATTCCAGACCGCCCTCGAGAAAGGCCAGATACAGTCCAGCAACGACCTCAACAACGTCGTCGACGTCGAGCTCATCAACGACGGCTACAGGTACAAGGTGCAGGCCGCCAAGTCCGGCCCCAACAGCTACTTCATCGTGATGAACGGCTCGTACAAGGAGGTCGAGATACACCGACTCTCGGACGGCGGCCTCCTGCTCAGCCTCGACGGCGCCAGTTTCACGACCTACATGCGCGAGGAGGTCGACCGCTATCGCATCGTCATCGGCAACCAGACCTGCGTCTTCGAGAAGGACAACGATCCGTCGCTGCTGCGCAGCCCCTCGGCCGGCAAACTCATGAGCTACCTCGTCGAGGACGGCGGGCACGTTGAGCCCGGCCAGAGCTACGCCGAGATCGAGGTCATGAAGATGGTGATGAGCATCACCGCTACCGAGGCGGGCAGCCTATTCTACGTCAAACGGCCCGGGGCCGTGCTCGAAGCGGGCAGTCTGATAGCGCGCCTCGAGGTCGACGATCCCTCGCTGGTCCAGCGTGCCCAGGAGTACGCCGGTCAGTTTGCCGGGCCGAGCAGTCCGGCCGTGCCTGAGAAGCTGAACCAGCTGCACGCCAAGTACAGGGCCGCCCTCGAGAACAGCCTGGCCGGCTACTGTCTGCCCGAGCCGTACCACCTGCCCCGGCTGCGGGAGCTCGTCGAGCGGTTCATGAGCTCGCTGCGCGATCCCTCGTTGCCCCTGCTCGAGCTCCAGGAGGTCGTGGCGACCATCTCGGGCCGCATACCCGTGGCCGTCGAGAAAAAGATTCGCAAGCTGATGACCCTGTACGAGCGCAACATCACCTCGGTGCTCGCCCAGTTTCCCAGCCAGCAGATCGCCGCGGTGATAGACGGGCACGCGGCCACTTTGTCGAAGCGCGCCGAGCGCGACGTCTTCTTCCTCACCACCCAGGGCATCGTTCAGCTGGTTCAGCGCTACCGGAACGGAATCCGGGGTCGGATGAAGGCAGCGGTGCACGAGATGTTGCGCCAGTACTACACCGTGGAGTCGCAGTTCCAGCAGGGCCACTACGACAAGTGCGTCTCTGCCCTGATCGAGCAGCACAAGGACGACAAGGAGACGATCACAGCCACGATATTCAGTCATAGCCAGGTGCTCAAGAAAAACGTGCTCGTTACGATGCTGGTGGATCACCTGTGGGCAAACGAGCCAGGGCTCACGGACGAGCTGGCATCGACCCTGACCGAGTTGACGAGCCTGAACCGACAGGAGCACAGTCGGGTGGCGCTGCGCGCCCGCCAGGTCCTCATTGCCGCCCATCAGCCGGCCTACGAGCTGCGCCACAACCAGATGGAGTCCATCTTCCTCTCGGCCGTCGACATGTACGGCCACGATTTCCACCCCGAGAACCTGCAGAAGCTCATACTCTCGGAGACGTGCATTTTCGACATTCTGCACGACTTTTTCTACCACTCCAATCGCACCGTCTGCAACGCGGCGCTCGAGGTCTACGTGCGGCGCGCCTACATCAGGTGAGGCCCAATCTAATCTTGCACTTCGTGACTCTTTTTTTGTTTCAAATTTAAAATATTTTCCAATCTCCATCAACCGCGCCGCGCCAGCTACGAGCTCACCTGCCTGCAGCACCTCGAGCTCTCGGGCGAAATACCCCTGGTGCACTTTCAGTTCACGCTGCCGAGCAGCCACCCGAACAGCCAGAGCCCGTCGACAGTGAACCACCGCAGCGGTGCCATGGCCGCCTTCCGCGACCTCGCCGAGTTTTCCCAGTACGTCGACGAGGTGCTCGACCTGTTGGAGGACCTCTCTGGACCCAACTCGAGTTCCCTCTCGGCCCGCGTGCTCGAGGCCGTCGACTCGGTCGGCTGCAGCGAGTCCCGGCACAGCACCTCGATCAGCGTGGACCAGCCGCAGGGCGCCACCGAGCCGACCCAACAGCAGCAGCAGCAGCAGCAGCAACAACTCGAGCCCATGCACATACTGAGCGTCGCGGTGCGCGAGGAGGGCAACCAGGACGACTCGACGATGGCCCGCCGTTTCGGGGAGTGGTGCGCGACCAACAGGGACGAGTTGGTGGCACGAGGCGTGCGCCGAATGACCTTTGCGGCGCTGAAGAAGCGCCAGTTCCCCAAGTTCTTCACCTTCCGGCAGCGCGACAACTTTGCCGAGGACAGGATCTACCGGCACTTGGAGCCCGGCTGTGCCTTTCACATCGAACTCAACCGCATGCGCACCTACGACCTCGAGGCCCTGCCCACGTCCAACCAAAAGATGCACCTGTACCTGGGCCAGGCCAAGGTGGCCAAGGGCCAGCAGGTGACGGACTACCGGTTCTTCATCCGGTCGATCATCCGTCACTCGGACCTCATAACGAAGGAGGCGAGCTTCGACTACCTGCACAACGAGGGCGAGCGCGTGCTGCTCGAGGCCATGGACGAGCTCGAGGTCGCGTTCTCGCACCCGTTGGCCAAGCGCACCGACTGCAACCACATATTCCTGAACTTTGTGCCGACCGTGATAATGGACCCGGTGCGCATCGAGGAAAGCGTCACGAGCATGGTGCTGCGCTACGGGCCGCGGCTCTGGAAGCTGCGGGTGCGCCAGGCCGAGATCAGGATGACCATAAGGCCGGCCCCCGGCAAGCCCACTTCCAACGTGCGGCTGTTCATCTCCAACGACAGCGGCTACAGCATCGACCTGCACCTCTACGCAGAGGCGACGGATTCCAAGACGGGCGTCATTCGCTACAACAGGTGAGCCAGCGTTGGATTTTTCCTCTGTTTACGTGTCTCTCTCTCTTTTTCTTACTCTTGCACTTTACTAAAAGTACAAGTTATAAACATCATAAGCTTACTCGCATCATTCTTTTTGACAAAACTCGTGTCAAGGAAGTTCAAAGGAAGAGCCTATCGTAATTTACTCCTAGAGCCTTTTCATTCAACGTCCACATTGGATACGATTTTTGTAAAAAATTCTATCTAATTTTACAAGAAAATACAAATTGCCCATTTCAATTTTCGGACGCGGCACAGAAATAAAAAATCATCGAATGGTCATTTTTTTTAAGTTTTTTTTTTTAATTTTAATTTCTTTTCAAGAAAATCAAAAAGGTGGCAAGTATAAAAAATCATTTCTTTTAGTTCAAAAGAGCAGTCGTACGCGGCCGGCAGCACCAACAGCAGTAGTTCCAACTGGCGACCCGGCCCCATGCACGGTCTTCCCATCACCACGCCCTATCTGACCAAAGACTACCTGCAAGCCAAACGGTTCCAGGCGCAGAGCGCCGGTACTACCTACGTCTACGATCTGCCTGACATGTTTCGTCAGCAGGTCGAGAAGGCCTGGGCCAAGTTCCTTGAGGAGACCCCGAACAGCGGTACGAAGCGTTTGATTCGTGTCGCGGAGAAAACTTTCCATGGTTCAAGAATGAAATTTTCTTAGAAACATCTTTTGGATGTAGATTCTAAACGGTTTAGGACATTGGAGAATTGTTTTAAATATTTGCACGAATAGTAGTTATTTTGCGGAGTAAAAAAGCTATTTTAGTTTTTGAATACTTGGTCGTTTTGTATTTTTTTTTTTTTATTTTTCTTTAAAATCCTTTAAACAATAAATAGTCCAATTTTGTGGCGCAGTTTTTACCAGACATAAGGGACACTATGAGTACTTTCTTTCAACATCGTTTTGAAGGATATTATTCATGATATTATAAAAACATGTAAACGTCAAGATCCCCAAAATTCATTGTCGTTCAATTCTCCGATCCTCCATTTCAGATCAAATCACCGTGCCCAACCCGGTCCTTGACTGCGTCGAGTTGGTTCTCGAAGGCGAGACTCTCGTCGAGCAGAAGCGCCTGCCCGGAGAGAACGACGCGGGCATGATCGCGTGGAGACTGACCCTCTACACACCCGAGTACCCCGCAGGCCGTGACGTCATACTCATAGCCAACGACCTGACCTACTGCATCGGATCTTTTGGCCCGAAGGAGGACTTTGTTTTCGTCAGGGCTTCGGAGAGAGCCCGCCAGCTTGGAATACCGCGAATCTATTTCTCCGCCAACGCGGGGGCCCGCATCGGACTAGCCGAAGAGGTGAGCCAGAGATCTCGGTTTTGCTCTAGTTGATCGTCCTCTGTGTCACTTTTTGACCATTCGTCCATGTGCTTGCAGGTGAAGAGTCTGTTCCGCATCGCGTGGGAAGACGACAGCGAGCCGGAAAAGGGCTTTAAGTACATCTACCTGACCCCCGACGACTATGCCAGGTTAACTCCCCTCAACAGCGTAAAGGCGAGCCTGATCGAGGACGCCGGCGAGTCGCGCTACAAAATAACCGACATCATCGGCCATGAGGATGGCCTCGGCGTTGAGAATTTGAAGTATGCCGGTATGATCGCGGGCGAAACGTCCAGGGCGTACGAGGAGGTAAGAGCCTTGAAACCAAAATTAACTTCAAAGCAACGAAATAATGTATGCTTACTCACACTGACTTTCAGATCGTCACGATATCGGTCGTCTCGTGTCGCGCCATCGGAATAGGTTCTTACGTCGTGCGGCTCGGCCAGCGCGTCATTCAGATCGAGAATTCGCACATCATCCTGACTGGCTACAAGGCCCTCAACACCGTCCTGGGTCGTGAGGTATACGCCAGCAATAACCAGCTGGGAGGCATCCAGATAATGCACAACAACGGCATATCCCACGCGACGGAGCCCCGTGACCTCGACGGAGTCGCCACGGTGCTCAGGTGGCTAAGCTACATGCCGAAATGTAAGGGCGCGCCGCTGCCGATCCGGTCCACGGCGCAGCTTGCAGACCCGATCGATCGCGAGATCGACTTCATGCCGACCAAGGCGCCCTATGACCCGCGCTTCATGCTCGAGGGCCGGTCCCAGTCCGGAGATTCAGGTCCCTGGGAGAGCGGCTTCTTCGACCGCGGCTCGTGGCAGGTACGTGTCGTCGCGCTTTGTCGATAATCGAGAGACTTTTTAGGCTAATTGTATTCCACAATCGTAGGAAATCATGAAACCCTGGGCCCAAACCGTGGTAACGGGTCGAGCGAGGCTTGGAGGTATCCCCTGCGGTGTCATAGCCGTGGAGACGCGCACCGTTGAGCTACACTTGCCAGCCGATCCGGCTAACTTTGATTCCGAGGCGAAAACCGTCTCGCAGGCTGGCCAGGTCTGGTACCCGGACAGCGCTTACAAGACTGCACAGGCCATCAAGGACTTTTCCAGGGAGGAGCTGCCTCTATTTATCTTTGCCAACTGGCGAGGCTTTTCCGGTGGCATGAAAGGTACGGCATACCGAGCATTTTTTACATTATCATAGCCCTCTAAGCAGTTTATCTCGTACTAAATTGCATTTGTATCCTCTATCGCGTCCCAGACATGTACGAGCAGATCATAAAGTTCGGAGCCTACATAGTGGACAGCCTGCGCGAGTACAGCAGACCCATAATGGTGTACATAGTACCCGGAGGCGAGCTGCGCGGTGGAGCCTGGGCCGTCGTCGACCCGTGCATCAATCCCGAGTGCATGGAAATGTTTGCGGACAACACGTGCCGCGGCGGCGTGCTCGAGCCCGAGGGAATCGTCGAGATCAAGTTCCGCAACAAAGACCTGGTCAAGACCATGCAGCGCTGCGACCTGGTGGTCCAGAAGCTGCGCGAGCGACTTGGCACGCCGACGCAGGTGACTTCTCCGGCGTCGGGTACTCCGTCCACCGCTGCCAACAGCTGCACGATCCCACCCGAGGAGAAGGCCCGTCTGGAGGCAGAGCTGTATGCCCGTGAGAAGCAGCTCGAGGCCATGTACCACCAGGTGGCCGTGCACTTTGTCGATCTGCACGACACGGCAGAGCGCATGCTGGAGAAAAACTGCATCCAGGAGATCGTGCCCTGGAAGGGGGCCCGGCGCTTCTTCTACTGGCGCCTGCGCCGTCGGCTGCTCGAGTCCAGGCTTCGCAAGGACGTACTGGACACGCAGCCAGGTCTTGGAGTGGGCCAGGTCGATGCGATGCTGAGACGCTGGTTCGTCGAGGACAAGGGTGCCACGGAATCTTACCTCTGGGACAGCGACGAGATCGCGGCTTCGTGGCTCGAGGAGCAGGCGCGCTGCGAGAGCAGCGTCCTCCTACGCAACATGAGCTGCGTGAGAAAGGACGCTGTCGTCAGCCGTATAAAGGAGGCACTCGAGGTCTGTCCAGAAGTTCGACTGGACGCGGTTCTGGAGATAGCCCACAGGCTTCAGCCCCAAGAGCTAGCCGAGCTGCAGCGCTCGCTCGCACAGCTCGAGCCGCCTGCCCCGGAAGCCGCGGGTAACGACTCGAGTTCTTCCTCCTCGCCCTAGCTCGAAGAGGCCTCCTCTGGCCACCTCAGCCCCCGCCTTCTCGTTTTCCTCTCGTGCCTGCTGTTGCTCCTCCTCTACCAAGTCCTTCGATACGGCTCGTTCCTGTCCTGCTACTTTGGCAGCTGACGGCGCACGCACACACCCATCACCCAGTACCTCCCAATCATCACATTTTCCTGCCGAAGGTACCCTCGTTGTAAATAATATTTCAATCTTATCGCGTCGCATGTTTAACGTCTGTCTGTCTGTCGCGATTACGTAATAAGGAGCAGCAGAGAATAGATGGATCTAGTGGATTAGGTCAGTAGAAATTTGTGAGAATCGACGCACTATCAACAATAATGCGCCCAAGTACCGGGTGTTGTAAAATATATATATATATATACATATATATTATATGTTCAATTACTGGTTAATTGAGCGTGTCCAGGAGACAAGGCTACAAGAATAAGCGTTCAATGTGCATTTTTCCCACTGGTCGTTGTTCCGACACGTGACCTTCGTCGCGTCGTCACACAACCACGTGTATGAGCATAATGATTAAAATTATGACATTTTTTTACCACTGTCGTTGTTACTGCTACTGTTACTGCTACTGTTACCAAAATGATGTAAAGATAAATAATTTTGTAACGATTAAAGTTGAAACTTGGTATTGTTGTGTAAATATTGTGAAGGTATTTCGAAGCAAATAAAAAATATAGTTTTCCACATCTTGATGAACATCGCGTAATTTGATCCCACACATCATCGCCATCGAACAAACGAACATGCAGGCCAGCAAACACCACGTTTACGTCGTATCACACATCACATTTAATTTACGTGTGGGCTACAAAATGTGACAAGCGTAAAGGTACACGAGGTACGTACATGTACATACATCCACGCCTAATTTAAAGCAAACGTCATTACAGAGGAAACAGCGAGACCAGTCAAGAGTCAACACTATGTCAACAGTCGGCATATGGAACAAACAAAAGATCGAATCGATCGCCATCGGCTCTACAGAAGCAAGTACAACGACGAGCGACCGACGCGGATTGGTGCACGAGGCGCGCTCGTAATTCAGGGATTCCCCCTCGCCATGTAAGCAATGCCCCCGATGACCGTCAGCTCCCCGGCATCGGGCCGAGACTCGGCCGCCGCTTTCTCCTCGGCACCAGATGCGGCGCCCCCGTTCTTCTCCACGGCTCCGTCGCCCGCCGCCCCCGCGTGGCCGCAGGAAGCACAGGAGCACCGCGCCCGCTCGATCTGCTGCTGCTGGGTCTGCCGCGCGTCGACCGGCTTTTGCGCCCTCGGGTCGTTGGCCTCGCCGCCGCTGGGCCCGTCGCCCGCGGAGAGACCGCTCGACCGCCAATTGGCGCTACGCCTGGCGCCCGAGAACTGTTTCATGATCTCGCGGGCGTGCTCGGCCCCCTGCAGGCCGTTGTTCCTCTTCTGCGACTCCCGGGTCTCGCGGTCCGTGCGGATCTTGCGAAGACTCGAGGGCCCCAGTTTGTGCGCCGGCGCCGGTCGCTGCTGCTGCTCCTCGGCGCTCGACGGGTCCGCCTCGACGTGCGATTTGCCGGCTGAGCGCTGCTGCTGGTGCTGCTGGTGCTGGTGGTGGTGCTGCGGCGGCGACCGACGGTCCGCGGGGCTCTTGGGGGATGGCCTGCCGGCCTCGGTCAGTAGTCTGAGCTGTTTTTTGTGCTCCTCGAGCAGCCGCTCGAACTGCCTGGAATTGGGCGTTGAACAACCGTGGGTCTCGATTTGTCGTATCGCGCTCGATGCGTTGGATTTTTTTTTCGCATTTGCAATACTACGCAAGTTTGAAGTTAAAAAGTTTCACGAAGGAATCTTTTTTTTTTTTTTCGTATTCTCCGGGAAAAAATGAAGAAAAATGAGACGCGTTTCCCAAAGATCAATAGTTTTTGAGCGATACTTATTATTGTGACCCAAAAATTATATTTATATTTATATTTAATATTTTATTATTTATCGAAATCGGATTTTTTATATTTATCGAAAACAGGGCGGTAACGAAACTGATATTTTTCGCCTTTGAAGCCCTCCCATTTATTCGCGATCGAATATTATGTATGGCTTTTCAGAAAAAACGGCACTTGCGGCTGTATGCTGCGTTCTTTAAAAAAATCGACTTTACCAAGGGTCACGGAACCGATCGAATTTTCCAACAAAGTAATTTTCGATCGAGAAAACAATATCAACGGGTTGTTGAACTTTTGGTACTCGCATGGAGTGCATTCAATCCCTTATCATCCAAACAATACGAGCCATCAGTTTTGAAGGTTCATGCTTGGTTGGTACAAAACAATCGAAAATGCAAACTTTTTCCTGCTCGTCGGAAAAAGTTCCATCATTTTTCACGTTTGCACCAAGAGAGCGTTCGAGTAGCTTTTTTTTTCGCTCACCATTACGATTTATAGCGCAATTTTCGATTTGGACAGTGGGGGTACTTTGAAATGTGCTTTTTGGGCATGTACCAGCTGGTTACCAATAGTATGTCCAAGTTTCGCCGGCAAGATCCGTATCGTGTAATGCACCGCAATTGTCATCCGATAATTTTTTTTCCGGCGCACAAATTATTCTTATTTCGTATCGCATACTGGACCCATCATTCAAATTTGTTAATAATATGCAAAATAAATTTCGAGCTTACCGCTTCACAAGCTCTTCCGGGATGCCCGGCTGCTGGCCGAGCCTGGTGACGAGGGCCTCCTGCTCCTTGAGCATCTCCTCCGTGTACTTGGGCTTCGACGATCTGATCTCCTGTGCGGACGTAAATACATACGAGTATAATACGCGTACGTGCGTGAGTGATCCGACCTTTGCGCGAGTCTTTGGATATGCGTGAGAACACGATTAGGTCCAAGTTTGTGCTCACCAGAGCTTCCATACTGCGGACCGGTACTGCTAGGCCCTGCTGGTGGTGGCCGTACGACTGGTGTTCGTGATGGGAATTTGCACCAACTGCTGCTGCTGCCGCGCACTGGATTCCGTTGCCGGTGCCATTGTCGCTCGCGGCTGCACTGCTACTTCTCATCATACTACCCAGATCCGAGCAACGGTCGATTTTTTAGTTCACGGGTCACGCGGATCGGCGGAAAAGTTAAATTTTATTACTTTTGAACTTTGAATTTCGACAAATATATTTATGTTTAATTCTTCCGTGAAAATCCTCACCTCGCTTTTCGATATTCAAATGCAACTTGGAAAAGTTGAATATAGGGGAGCGAAATTTCAAAAGGTTATAAAAAATAAGTAAACATAATATACATATGTATATCGAAACACAAAATTGACGATCAAAGAACACTAGCTCGTCAACGTCAACGATATACTTAATGTCAATCCAACAGCAGTGTTTGCACACGAGCTAACTGTAACGACTGTTTACCGATCGTATTTCTTATTTGAGCCGATATTCGGTAAGTACGTGTTCGATCGAGGTCGTGTGTGGAAAATTCGTTTTTTTTTTTTTTTGTTTATACGTGCGTGCATGTATCGGGCATCCGAAGCGAGTCGCATATCCTTATCCCGAAATTAAATCCAATCGGCTCCTTTGAGAGGCGAAAGCGCGTGCAGAAAACGATCTCTCTTCGGCTCTATCCGCCCATCTCGATTCTCGATCGAAAGGCTGCTCCGTGGCCACAACGGCTCACTGCATCCTCGGTTCTATTCACGTACGGTGGATCGCGATCGGTTGAACAATCGCCTCTTTCAGTTCCCAAAGATCCCGCACTGCCAAAGCTCCCACTCATCTTTCGCCAAACGGCATCTCTTTTGCCGTATAAACGTCCATTTTAACCGAGGTGTTTTAATTTGCAAGACATTACCATCGCAATGTATGAGTATTAATTATACGCCTACGACAACAACAACGACAACAACAACAACAACAACAACAACAACAACAACGGCACATCAGGTGCATCATTAGCATAGCATTTTTCGAGAGAAGCAGCTATACTACAATACAGTAAATAGTAGAGAGAGGACAGAGGGGGGGGGGGGGGGCAGACCACCCACGGCTGAAAAGTCGATATGTAACTATACATAATATACATACATCCTCGGACGCGGGGTGCTGGGTTAATGTGGGGAGGGGGCGCGGGCAAAAAACTGTTGCTCGCGACCCGTAGGTGTATATATGTGATACGCGTACAACATCGCGCGCGCGGCTAATAATAAACACGACGAAATTCTCAACATTCTCCCCCTCCGCGAACGGAGCCAGCCGAAGAGAGAGAGAGAGAGAGAGAGAGAGCGGTGTAGTTGAAGCGGGCAGGGGGTGGTGCAGCGCAGAGCAGCGCTGGTGTCAATGATCCGCGCGCGCGAGAAGGGGGTGGTGGTGGTGGTGGCACCCATACAGCGAGAAGGGGGGTTGGTTGCAGGGAGCTATGGGCACCGACTGGCGCTCCGGTGTCAGTAGTCGGCCGGTGGTGGTGGTTGGTCCGCTGCTGCTGCTGCCGCCACGCCGTGGATAGATCGATCGAATAGGGGAACGAACGAACGTACGAAGGAAGGAAGGAAGGAAGGTGTGTTGTGTATACATACCTACCCTGCACGTACAACCCCCAGAGGGGAGGGAACAAAAAAACACGACGGTATATTATAGAAGCGGTCCAGCAGTAGACTCCAGTCCAGTAGTAGTAGCCGTAGAGGGTAGACCGGTGCAGAATTAGCGGAAAGGAAGCGTCGAGCGGCGGCGGCGGCGGCGGCGGCGGCGGCGGCAGCAACGACGACGACGACGACTACGGTGGCGGCGGCGTCATAGGCGGGGTGGCGGCCCCTCTGAACCATCGGACATGTCGTACAACCCGGGTATGGTTGGCGGCGGTGGGGCCCGCTCGCCGCGTAGCGGACGCCGGCTCGGCGAGCTGCCCACGGTGGACAGAAGTCCCTCGCGGGGCTACGGCGGCTCCTCGGGCTACGTCAGCGGCCGGGGCAGTCCCCTCGGGGGCTCCCGTGCAAAGTTCCGGGCCACGCGCAGCGGCAACAGCTCACCCGAGCACGGCTACGTATCCAGCTACGGACCCTCGCCGTTCGGTGGTGTCGGCGGTGCCGGCGTGGGCGGCGTGGGGGGTGGCGGGGGCGGCTCCGGCGGTGGTGGTGGAGGTGGGGGTGGTGGTAGTGTAAACGCCCTCGGCGGCGGCGGCGGTGGCGGCGGTAGCCCCTACTACGGCCTGGGGGGCGCTCGCGACGACGAGCTCGGCAGCCCCGTGCTGATGCTGGAGGAGCGCGGGCGTAGCATGTCACAGGGCGCGGGCCAGCTGCAGCACAGGTCGCGCAGCGTCTCGAGACCGGTCATGTCGTCCGGGGCTGGTGGTGCGCGCTACGCGAGCTTGGACAGGGCCTCGGTCGGCCTTCTCGATCACGATCGCGAGTTCGTGCCGATTCGGGAGCCGCTCGGCCGGCCGAGCCGCTACATCGAGGACGAGCTTTACGGGGCCCCGCTCCGGCCCATGGTATCCCAGAGACAGAGCCCGAATCCCCATCACCAGCTGCTCAGGGACAGCGGACAGGGCTACATCGGGGAACTCCAGCACACGAACAACGATCTGCAGCGGGAGCTCGGGAATCTCAAGAAGGAGCTCGAGCTGACGAATCAAAAACTCGGCAGCTCGATGCACAGCATCAAGACCTTCTGGAGTCCCGAGCTCAAAAAAGAGCGGGCCCTGCGCAAGGAGGAGAGCACCAAGTACAGTCTGATCAACGAGCAGCTCAAACTACTCAACTCGGAGAATCAGGTGGGTTCATTTTTCACACGTGCAAGTGCGCCTCCGCCTCCGCCTCTCTTCCTCGTCGCGCGCGCGTGCGGGGGGGGGGGGGGGGGGGGCGAAAGATGGTGTTAGTCCGGCGCTATATAGTTTGACGACCGATGCCCATGGGCGATCGGATGCCTCCGTTCGGAAAAATCGGCCATCCTCGAGAAAGTAGCAAAAGGCACCCCCGCGATCCCGCGGAAGCGTAAGAATGATCCCCCTCGCTCGCTCGCTCGTCCAGTCCTGTACGAGCGCATGTATACCTGTGCAACATATATTTCTGCATCACACGGACACCCACACTCGGCCGCCCCGTCGAAGCGCACGCTGTCTGCGCCGTGCCGTCGAGCTTATATTTAGGCCGATCGATATACGTTCGTCCTACTCAACTCTCGCCCCCCCCCCCCCTCCCCTCGGCACACGCGCTCGCCCGTCGCTTGCCTCTTCTTTCCTTTGTATAATACTTACTCATACTTACTGCAAGCTCGTCGTCGTTGTCCGCTCGCGCGCGCCTGCTCCCTCATTTTCCTTCGATTATTATATTATAATCCCTCCGACCCTCTCTTCATCCCCTTTCTGTACAGCGAGCCCCGACCGACCGTCCGTCCGACGATGCACGTGTGCGTCTGCGTGTCCGTTCTTTTTGATTCATCGTCGTCGCGTACTCTCGTAAATAATGCGCTTACTACTTAGTATAGGGTATGCTCCATACGCCGCGTACAACAACACGTCCATCCGTCAACACCGTCCGCATCAGTTTCGACAGCTTTTATTCATAACGCCCAGTTTTACCGAGTAAAACATACAATCACGCACGATGATAGAATCGCGATCGGCCACCTGCATGCCTATCCTGTCCGATCGTTTCCACTTTTCCTTCCCACCCCACCACCCCCGTACATTATGTATATACAGCAGCTCGGGGGCGCACTGCTCCGACTGAAAATTTCATGACTAGCGGCAATCGATGGCAATTTTCCCCGTGCTTCCTCTGTCAACACACAATATTGCTCCGACGTTTCGAGGAATGGCTAATGGTGACCGCGATGATGCTTATCTCGTTGCGGGGGTAACGCACACGGGGAGCCTCGGTTGTATTTTTAAAACGTCCGAGGCTATTGTAGATGGCTCTAATTGTTTCAATTTTAACCGACCCTCGAAAGACAAAATACGCTGTACGATACGTGCACCCCCGACTCTATAATATTATTGTTACGTGCGTACACACTTGAAACAGCCGTGTACAGCCAGCCGCGGGCTTATCCGTCCCGAGCATCTTCCCCCGTAGCTCGTCGTGCTCTGCTTTTTACACATCGCGTGATCGTTCCAAGCGCACTATTGGGTTTGTGTTTTTTCTTCGCCCCGCGTGCCTTCTTTTCACACGCGCGCGGAAGCGAGGAAAACAGCGTACGGGGAAAGGAGCCTCGTATATATATATATATGCTCACGGTAGGGAGGGAGTAACGAAAAGATGAAAGAATTCGAGCGAGTGCACACGAGAGAAAACTACCGAGAGCTGGGGAGAAAGAGAGAGAGGAACAGAGGGGCGGCAGTGGGTTTTATCGAGCGGTGGAAATTCCTCCTCTGATGTGTCCACACAACGGTATAGCCTGGCACTTATATTTTACGCGCGGGTGTATCATACTTACGTCTCGGCGCACGAGGCGGCCGAAATTTTCTCACTCACCTGCGCTTTTACACATTGCTCGAGGATACGCGCGGGGCGTTCCGAAAGTGTTTGGAGGAAAATTGGATCGCGCGGGATCGAGCTCGTCGGGAGGAGCAAAAAAGCTCTCGGCCAAGCTTTCGTACCCTTGATACTGAACATGAGAACGCTGTCTAACATCCTGCAAAACAAATCATTCGAGGGTCTTTCACACTGTGAAAATCCGTCGATTTTCAATTGACAGTATCTCGTAAAGTTGGATTGAGATTTGGTGGAGAGCTTTTTTGTTTCTACAGGCAGAGCTTAATCTTGTTGCAAACACCCCAGTATACTGACCGACTCTGTTTCACAAACCACGTATACATACCATTCACAAGCGCCACAGCAATACTGTATCCGTCCGTAATTTTCTTTTTTTTTCCAATAATCATACAATTCATCAAACTCACTTGATGATCTTTAACCATGATGACTCAACACTTTCCAAAAGAATTTACAAACTATATGAATTTGCTACACTTGATTTTAACAAATCTAGCGTGAGTCTTATCTGTGGATACAATCACTTGATGCCACATTTATACAATCGTTTATAATATATGTACTTTGAACACGTACGACTGCGGTTGTTCTGAACACGAAACCTCATATACCTATTGTAAACAACACACACGCTTATGTATACTATACTTATCCATGTACATGCTGCTGTGTGTAACCATTGCGTGTTTGCGAAAAATAATTTTACGGTCACACAGCAGCAGCAGCAGCAAGCAGCAACAGTTGTCTCGAAAACAAGAGTTTTGTCAAACACCGTGCCATAGATACACAGAAAACTACTGCAACAATATTCATCAACAACAAAAATGTTTCGCGAGCGACATTTGTACCTAATTTACATTTCTACACCGAACGCCAAAGAAAACAAGGGACCAAAGTGGGAAAAATCTCTCGAGCTTTTAGCCGTGCCCAAGATGAATGATGCGCTATCGATCCCATAATTCGCAAGCAGAGAGAGAGAGAGAGAGAGAGAGTCGCCTGACGCGATGCCATGATGTGTTTGCTGTTACAGAAGCAGAGCATAATGGTCCGACAGTTGGAGGAAGAATTGAGATTGCGTATGCGAGGTCCGAGCGTCGAAATGCAGCAGCAGATGGAAGTCTTGTACAACGAGAACGAGCACTTGACTCGCGAAATCGCAATACTCCGAGACACGATAAAGGTTTCGCTATTTCATTCATCTTCTTGCGATATTTTCTTTTTCCCCCCCTCTTCCTGCGCACCCCTGTCATGTCATTAGTTGTTGTTGTTGTTGTTATTCTAACTCTGTTCCTTAATTCTATATACCAATGTAGTTGTATAGTAGTAGTACGTTCATCCATCCATCGTCCCTGCTCTTATCGATCCTTCCCCATCCATCCATTTATTCATTCATTCATTCGTTCGTTTACCAACTCGTTGACTGTCGGCATTTTTTTCGTACCCATACTATCAGTTATAATTTTTGCTTCTTCAATGATTGATTTCAATCATTGATGTTCATCTTTCCTATACACATTATTCATGTTATTCTTGGTGTTGTGCCGTCGTTGATTAATCGATCCTTATGAGCCATCGTATCAATCAATGCGTGTACAAAATATTCAAATCAATTACTCTTTTCGAGAAAATTCTTACGATATATATTTATCATTAAACATAACATAATGTCATTATGAGTTATAAGTGAAATTTTGAACAATTTGCGAAAATGATCGCAAGCTCTTGAATGTAGAATAGAAAGGTTTTTACATGTTTTTGAAAAAAGTACGAAACGTGAACAGTCAAAAAAGAAAAAAATTTGACGTCTGTACTCATGTATAAAAATAGCGCTAAACCTGTTAATGCACTGTAAATCCAAGTGTGTCATAAGTAGTCACACGTTCAAAGCGTGCAGGTAAAATTATTTTTTTGTATAAAATGCATTACAGCAGTGTTGACAAACCTTTGACAAATGACCAAATTGTAATAATTTTATTTTGCAAAGAGAACATATTGTGAGGGATCCAAAAATCGTGTGCATGTATATAATGAACTACTTATATTTTTTTGATAGTGACCAGATTAGAATTTCAAATTCTACAAAAAAAAATGTATTTGGTGAGAGAAAGAATTTAAACAATTGACTAAACTTTATCAATCAGCTACGATTTTGCTTGTCACCCGAATAAATAATACGAAATAATTTTTGGGATCTACGACTGTTATGCCTAGTACTTTCTCCCAAAATACAAAACAAGAACATTAAATGTCATGAGACGATTTTTTGTCGTTTTAAAATAATTTTTGCCTATTTTAAAGAGTCAGGGTATTTTTTTCTCTCGTTCAACCTCCAAACGCAAACTATTACGTTCCAGTATAAACGATGTTATGCTGCAAATTTGAGCTCAATCGAATAGTAATTACTCCAGTTAGTCTAATAACTTGATTACCTACACTGCACATACATATAGTGAGATCACCTCTGCGGTCTGCGCCCGCTCACTTGATAAATGTTGAAAATTTTTTTTATATTCGCAACAGTTATTTCGTTAAAGGTTACTATTTTTGTTCTGAAATAGTATATTTCGTCCGAGTTCGGAAAGGCTTATATTTACGAACCGAGAAGTTTACGGCACGAGCCGAAGGCGAGGGCCGTAACGAGGTTCGTATAGAGAAGCCTTTATGTACGAGTTTCGAACACTATTTTTCCGTCTGAGAACCCAAAATCAAGCGGTGAAAGTGCTATATTGAGGTTAGAAGATGGAAAAAAATTTTAAACACTCCTATGCGTCAGTCGCTTCGTTGAAATCGTGCCACTGTTTAAAATCTGTTCAATTATAAATAGAAAAATTATGTTTGAAATTGAACAGACCACACACGTTTTGTGTAAATTATATTTCACTCGACTTTCGTGTTAAGAGTACGCAAATTTTGTGTTACTTAGTCATCGTGCTCTTATATCTTATGCTCAAACTTTAGTGTAACTTTTACACGAATTTTATGTAATTTTTACAAATGATAAGTATGAAATAGCAAACTATACAAAATTTGTGACTGTGTATTTATGTGCATATTATATGATAAAATAACTGAATACAAAGACATTATTATTGTAAAACCTATTATTTTATTACATTATATACATATAGGTTATTAAAACTACTCTATTTAAGTTTCAAGAATAATATTAGTCTACTTACGAAACGTAGTCTCCTTATTTCTTACTCTGTTGTTGATCGCTCACTGCTCCGTATAATACGTATTTATTCGATGGATGACTAATCCACACTGTTAACAAAACATCTGGTGAACTGCGCAGCTCATTGCGCAGTATAGAGTGCGCACCTCGGTCACTGGCCACTGACTCACTCAGCTGACTAAGCAGTAAGCTCGATCACAGTGTGATCTAGTCATTCGTCGAGTGAACACGTATTATATTGAGCAGTGAGCGATCAACAACGGAGTAAGTATTAAGGAGTTTATGTTTCGTGAGTAGATGTATCTTACACTTAAAACTTTAATAGAGTAGTTATTTATAACATATACGTAAATAATGTAATTATACAATAAAATAAGTAGTACAAGTAACACAACAATAATTTGTACATGGTAAAATAAGTAAATCGACTACATAATATATGCATGAGTCAAAAACGGGATATTTTAACGTGTGAGATACACACAGAAAAGAACTACAGTAATTTTTACCGTGAATTTGCGGTAAAGTTGGGATTTACTATAATTTTTCTCCGTTTTTCAGGGTAATTTTAAAAATGGTAAAAAATAATTATGAAACGGCTTCCCCCACCTTAGAATTATTAATTCTGATCATAAAAAATGGCTCGAAACCATAAAATTTTTTTAAAGAATTGACCACTTAACCCAACTAAATCATTTATCTCTCGCAATTCAAAACTAGTATTCACCATTAAAAATCCCTTATACACTTTAAACAAATTATTTTATGACACGCCGTGCTCTTAAGTGCGATTTTAGGACACACTGTGCAAAAAGAAGCGTGTCAAAATTGAACTTATAACACGTTGTGTCATAAAATATTGTTCGGCACTAGTGTTATAAACTGATTTTCTCCTGGTGTGAACTTGCCCCCCTAGCTTCGCTCGGGCACAAACGTCCACACGAGATGAAAACTAAGTAGTTTATAACACTAACATCGAAAAGTGCTATTATATTTTCCTAAACTACTAGAAAAGGTGCTAGACGGTTTAGATTATTGAAAAATACAGCTTGAAAAATTAAAATGTTATCACAGGTAGTATAAGCTACTAAAAATAAAATTTACAGTAATTAAATTTTGTCCTGTTTTTTCGGTCGTACTTCCACGGCAATAGTAGTTTTCGTCACAAAAGTGCGATCGCCTCCAGGGCGATTTTGCGGCCCGAGGGTCCTGCGAAGCACGCAACGTAGCCCTGGTTGGATCGCACTTGAGTGGCGGACACTGTTTTTCCTACCGAGGGCGCACCAGCCTCTCAAAAACGCCCGAAGTAGGAAAATATTTTTTCGACGCGATTTCAAAGGGGCTATCTAGAAAAAATTAGTTTACACTGTTTGAATAAAGTTTTGGCTCAAAATAATGAAATGCGTTGTTTATCAACATAGGCCTCATAAAATATCGCAGTTTTTGTGAAATGACCCACGTACGTTATTATAAACTAATTAAACTGTTAAAGTTTCAAGTGTTGGCAATTATGTAACATTGGATGTCAATTATTTGTCAGTGTTTATTAATTTACACTGTTCAACATCTGTCTATGAAAAAGAAATTGAACAAACTACACACGGTTTGTGTGAATTGTAATTTGCACAAATCATTTGTAAAAATACACAAATCTGATGTTATTTAGCCATTGCACTTATATCTTATACACAAACTTTGTGTACAAAGTATAATTATCTTGTGTGAGAAGTACACAAATTTCGTGTAATTTTTTAAAATAATAAGTGTAAAATAGCAAACTACACAAAATTTTTAACTGTGGCATGCGAAAGAATATATTCTCTTTGGAATCACACAACTATGTGAACTACTTTATATTATTGAAACTAATTTAACACCTGAAGAGTTATGAAAGTCTGTTAATTGTAATTTTACCTATATTACTTTGTAAGTAAATAATGTTTGAAGGTACAGTTCAATTTTTTTAAATCATATATTTTTATTGAATCAAAAATAACATTGTAAAATTAATTACTACATCAAAAAACTTTGTTTCTTAGAAAAATGTCAATCATGGACCTGAAAGACTGAATTATATTTAAAAAAGATGGAATTCTTGTTATTAATTTTATAAGAAAAATAATGATTTTTAACAGGAAAATTTTTTTAATATTCTTAATTTGCTGATAACTTTTATAGAAAGTACGGAATATATGTATATTTGTTCGTCAAAAATAAAATATAATTGGGAAATATAAAAATCGTCATTATCAACTGGGTGTCCAATATTTATTATTTATTAAAATAGGTAATTATTCTAAAAAATGTATCCCTGTATAATAATTCATCTTTTTTAAATTAAAATTTATCATCGAACAAACCGAATATGATGAGTAGCTAAAAAAAAAGCCTAGAAAACCTTTAAGATATTATCGTATACGATCATTTTTAAATTAGGAACAAGAGATTATAAAATAATTATATAAAAGCTTTTTGTCCACAACCATCGAATTGTTTCATGTTTTAAAACCTTGTACTAATTTTTTTGTTCTAACTATTTGACCAAGCAGAATTGATCATATAGTTAATAGAATAATTTGACTGTTTATCTTGGGTTTATAAACATTACTGTGATGCATTTTGTAAACTGTAGAGATTGAAATTATGCACCTAGATTTGCAGCGTAATGTAAAAAACTGCATGATGTACATTAAATAAAATTGGCTTGAAGCCTGCAGTGAAACAGTTACGGAAATTCACTGTTATTGAAACTATTATGCGCAATTAATTTCTGATATCTTAAGATATGTAGTAAAATTTACGCTAATTCTTCGGCAGGCTATAAGGATGATGTCAGAATACTAGTAGTTTAGCAAGTGAGTGGCATTTTATTATCAACACAATATGTGTTGTCAGGATTTAAAATGTTTGGGAGGAGAATTTGGACGCACTTTGATAAAAATCTTTATAATTGTAAAATTTTTACATTATACATGAATTCCTTTTGAACAAAAAATTGTACTGGTGCATGTGTCAGAAAGTCAAAATGATTAAAGTATAGTTTTTATTGTCGCAGGAATTGGAACTACGGATAGAAACACAAAAGCAAACTCTGCAAGCTCGAGATGAGAGCATTAAGAAGCTACTTGAAATGCTGCAGAACAAGGGAATGGGTGAGGAAAATACGTGTTTTTTTTTTTGTTAAACAACTTTAGAAAAAATCACAAAAATACATATTTTATTGATCCCATTTCAAAAAAGAGAATATTTTATGTGTAACGTGATTGACAAGGAACAATAACCCGCATAATTATATTTTGGATGAAAGTTGCTTTATATGATCGTTAAATTCTACTGAAAGTTTTTTAATAAGTTACCTGAAATTTTTTACAAAGTTATTAGGAGGCTAGTTAGTATTTTACATATCCTGATCAATGTAAATTGAAAACAGTCAATGATCAATTATGAAAATTGAAAAAATCTATCGATATATACAAATCTAAAATGTATAATATACTTAATTATAAAAGTGTAAAGCTATGAACATTTAAAAACCATACATCATTTTTGTGTTATAGGAAAGGAAGAGGAGCGTATCATGTTCCAGCAAATGCAATCCATGGCGCAAAAACAGGTCCTTAAATATTTTTTATTTTCCTATACATATTCATATTAGAAATAGCAAAATCGTAATTGGAATAGTAAAAATCACTTTTAAATATAATTTTGTCTCAAATTTTTTTCACCCTGTTAATAATTGTGTATGTTTATGTTTACGTTTCCAACTTACTTATTATTTTTCAACTTGTTAACAACATATTAGTTTGTAGCTTTTTATTATTTACGTATTAAAATGATTATTTAAGTTTTGTCAAGCTTGTTAAAGTTTTGTAGTATATCTGTAAAAATAAATATACGTTTCTTCACCTGCTACTTTGTTTTGATGTGTATGTTGTACTTATATTGATGCCCATGTGTAATCGTAAAATATATTTTTATTTTTAAATAGCTATTAGCTAGTTTAAAAATTGTTTTGCAAATTATTTACGAAGCGCTGATTTTAGTGGTAAATCCATAAATCACAGAAAATTGTGTATACTGTCACGAAAAATACCATTATGAATCGGTGCTTTGTTAATTTCGAAAGTTATTCATGCATAAGTCTTTCGTTTGCTGACTTTTAAAAACTACAGTGGCCTCTGCATTGAAAGACATATTTTTTTAATATCCTGCCTTACAAACGAACCGTTAAATTCATAAAGTAATAATAATTTTGATGCTTAAAATATAATTTGAGAAGTTTGTACTTTTAACGGTTAATGTCAACGAGATTTCAACAATTCTCAAAGACTTGTGTTGGCAATAACTTATTTTGTTGCAATGCATGCGTCGTCAACTGTACGAAAGTTCACTTGAAGAATGTAAAAAAATATGACTGATTACATGCAATTTTTATGTGCACAATATTCTTAATTTGACTAACGTGGCATTAAAAAGTTGCGTCCACGTGCGCAAGTTTGCTCGTGTGTACATACAATTTGCGTCATATTGCACATACGCTGTGTGCACATAATGCTTAAAGAAGATTAGATAAATCTTGCTCTTTTGGTGCAAAGTGAATTGAAGACAAGAAAAATAATAGTCAAATAAAGCGAAAGAGCTTTTCGTGCACAATTCTGTCTGCACTGAAGCATGCAATCTGGAATCTACACTGATAG
This sequence comes from Copidosoma aretas, assembly GCA_030522625.1. Lineage (NCBI taxonomy): Eukaryota > Metazoa > Arthropoda > Insecta > Hymenoptera > Encyrtidae > Copidosoma > Copidosoma aretas. The sequence goes on along the minus strand of JAPYYV010007245.1, from coordinate 33,702 downwards.
AGATCGAGAAGTTGACAAAAGTGGGATACTAGTATATGTAATGGTCGCATTTGAAGTTTCGTACGGGAAAAATTGAGACTATAGAATTGACCAAACTTTCTTCGGTCTTACGCTCAATTGAATCTGTACTCCTCACCAACTCTAACACGGCCAAATCGCCGAAGATTCGAGAGAAAAAAATAATTACTGCGTGGATATGCTTATTAAGGAATGAGCTGCTTTGGATGTGTAGGTTTAAAGTTAACTAGAATTGTTGGGATGACGACCACAACCGTCCCCGCATAAAACGAAAAAAAAAAACAATATTTTTACTAAAGTTGTCATCTTGATCGTAATCATTATCACACAATCATCAACATCGTCGCTTTTGCCGCCAACCTTTGTCATCGTCATTATCACAACATCTACCGATCCACCGAAATTCCCAACGTCGACTTCATGTAGAAACGACTCGAATATGAAAAATCCATGTGCAGGCAACTTCAAAAACGTTCATCCAGATCATCCCAGAAGAAAGATCAGGTACAAAGGCAGAAATGATGTTTATTAAAATAAAACAAACAAAAATTTTTGAAACACTACTAGTGATTAAGATACGTAACAAAAGTTGACATTTTTTCTTCAATGCGAACTCGCCATCACAAGTAATCAATTTGCTATATTACACCACATATATGTATATACATACACGTGTATGCATATAAAGTTCTAATAAAACCACCACATTTACTCGATATTAGCTAGCACCTTTTACTTTACGTGACTGCATTCGTGTATTTGATATTTTAGATAATTTTTTTTCAAATTGAATGATATTTATTTTTTATCTATACTTTCTTGTAAGAATACTCAAAGATAATAATCAAAGATCTTATCAGTAATCAAAGATAATAATCTAAAATTTAGCTTGTGTATGTAAGAAATGAGAATTCGCTATCTTCATCGTTAAACGCTAACAAAGATTTGTCATTATGTATTTGCTGCGCAAACATTTTATTTTATGAGACAAACACAATTGTAAGCGATACCTGTAAAATACAAGGAGACAGGGACAAATTTTTTTAAATTTTCTTCATGATAAAATTGAATTGGGCCGAAAATCGAAAAATATTAAACTATTGCTAGGTTGTAAAGTCCTACAATTAATGTTTTCTCAAGTTTCAATATCACCTTTATTAATATAAATTGAATTTTTTTTTTCCAGAAATTCTTGGTAGTCTTTTATTTTAACTGTTTTCGTACAGTATACAACAAAAATAAATCATGAATAAAAAAACATCTCAGCCTACATTATAACATTTTTGTCTATCCAAGAACCTGCTATCATGCATAAAATTGATCAACTATCTTCAAAAAAATTCATGACAAATATTTGCATATTTTATTTTATAATCATTGCATACTTCAACATAAGTTTTACAATGTAAACTCCTATGAACTGAACCACATAATAATCAGAATGTTTAATGTTGGAATGTTTATTTATATAGGCACTTGTTAAAAATGATGCAATGCTTGAAACAAACTCAATGCAATTATTGTACGGAAATATGCATTCTCGTATCCTATATTAAATTTTCATTTACGTATTCTTTTCAGTTTTGACTGCAGTTAATTTTATTAAACCGAGCACACACAATGCGGACCCTCGAAAACCTTACCTTCAATATTTTTAATTTGCATTATTTAACTTTTTGTAGCCTGTCTCCTTTTAATTTCTGATACATCCAATTAGTCGAGAGAAACAGCTAATATTACAAAAAATATTTTGATCAAATTTTTTGAAAATATCCCACATATATTAGTTGTTTCTCTTTCTAAAATATTAAGTCGATCATACAAATTGTCACACGTACCAATGCTGTAAATTAATATTTTCGCCGCATGTGCGGTGTTTATCAAATTATATTTTTCGAAATCTTTTTACATAAATTAAGTGTAATTTAAAAAATGACGACAACTATTTAATTTCCAAAAAAACATTAACACGTGTATTAATGTCGCACATACGACGAACAATATCCTAGACAAAATAAAAATATTTCTGCTCTCGGAAAGCGAAAGAATTGTGGCAGTTTGAGAATACTGTACAAAGAGTTAAAATTTAAAAAATCTTCAGTCCATCATTACAATGTATCACAAATGTAGTATATACTGAAACCCAAAATGTTCGACCCGTGAGAGAATTTGTTTCGTGTTGTCGCTCTTCTTTCGGTTCACCGAAACATTTATCGTTACACTGTGTGGTACATTATACTCTATACTCGCTCAAATTCAGCCAGCTATAAGTATAAAAAAAAAAAAAAATCATCACTATACGCGTAAAATAACAATTATGAATTGAAACAGTGCCAAAATCCGTATCCCTGCGAACAATCATAAATATAATGGCAGCGCCAGTTACAACGATCCGCAGCCTCCACCCCCGATTTCGATTGATTTTAATTTATACGTAGCCAGCTGACTCTTGGGCCGACGCGCATCTAATTGTATTATAAGAAATAAAAGAGCAATAATATTGAAGATACACGTTTCTCGCTCTACTCTCTCTCTCTCTCTCTCTCTCTTTTTTGCCCCCTGTTTTTTTTTTTTTTTTCTTCTTCCCCCCCCCCTTGTTTTCCCTTTTCCTCCACCCGCCCGGCCCCCCCCCCCCCCCCCCCCCCCCCCGCCCCCTCTGTCTGTCTGTCTGTGTCAAGGAGCTCAAAGCAACGAACGAGACGTTGAAGAGTCTACAGACGCAATTGGAGCTCGCCTACGCGACGACGGCAAGATCTTCAACGTGCCTCGGCGGCAGCGTGGTCGTGCCGGGCGGCGTGCCAGGCAGCACCACCCTTACGGCTATCCTCGAAACGAAAGACGCCCGGATACACACGCTCGAGCGCCAGATTCAACTGCTCGAGGCCGAGCTCCAGCGTATCCGGGACTGCGGTGGCCGCCTGCGGGACCAACTGCTCCGGGCCGTTGTGGTCCCGAGTAGGGCCCCGAAACCGCAGCCCTACCGGCCGGCCTCCACCTCGCCGCCCTTCGGCTGCAGCGGCGGCAGCGGCGTCGTCAATCCCTACGCCGACTACGCGCGCCACGCCAATTATCCCCAGCAGAATCCGCACCTTGTGCCGAGGAAAGAGCAGTACCATCAGTATCTCAGGCATATCAAGCCGGCGGCGCAGGGCGCTCTGGCTTTGTACTCGCACGCCTTCAATGAGCACGACACCAGCTTTAAATACCAAGTAAGTTTTCTCCTCGGGAGAGACGTGGATTGAGCTGGCAGGACAGACGCGTCGCCAAGATCCAGCGCTCTGCGTGCTATTTATCTCTCGTCGATCGATGATTACGATGATGATGATGGTGGTGGTGGTGGTGGTGGTGGTGGTGGCGTGATAAGATTATGATCATGATGATGATGATGATGATGAAGATGGTGCTGGTGCTGGTAGTAGTATAAAAGATGATGACGATGACAATGATGGTAGTTATGGCGATGATGACAGCGATGATTACGATGGTGGTGATAATGATTATGATGATAGTTACGATGGCGATAGGTCTATGTATAAGGAAATTTAGTCCCGTGCGACATTAGCGGTGCAATACATTGGTTTTCCAGTAGTACATAGTCATTTATTGAAACAGAGCCAAATCGAAGATAAATGCTTTGATTTGAAACATATATTCTATACCGATTTTTTTATCACGTACTTGTTTTACAACTGTGAATAACGATCTCAAAAGTTGCGAGAAACAATCCGCAGAATAAGGATAACACGCTGATGTCAAAGTACGTTTTATGTGGAGTTCAAAGATATCTATCGTTGATGCTATATTTTATGATCAAATTGCTATTTCACAAGTTTTACGTTTATCATCTAATGTAAAGAATGTTTTAATTAAAGTTATGATTGTAAATATCCATGTATAAAGGTATCCGAGAGATAATGTATGTCCACACAAAATTAAGAAATGTTTCCACTGTATGAAAAAACTTTAGTTGCTGAAATTTATTATTATAATTATTATTATTATTTTGCTCCGCATCTTTCGAGCCTGCTATGCGCTATTTTCATTTGTTTGTCCATGCTTGTGAGAGGTAAGCTATTTTTTAACAACTTCGAAATTATGAAAAGATAACTCAATAGCATACTAGTAAAAATATTCTGAATAACCTGAGATTAAACTTTTTAGTAAATTTATTGTACAGCAAGAGAAAAATTCACTGCATGATGATCAAAGTGCACTCCCTAACTGGGTAAAAACACCTTGCGCACCACGGAAAGAAATAATACAAAATTTTGTATTTTTCCTCCCTAGATACGTAATGAACTTATCAATTAACTTCGATATAAAAATAATAAAAATAACTTCTGGCATAAAAATTGTTCTTTAGGCGTATTATTAAGGATATTGCATACGTTTTTTAGTTTCACATTACAGCTTTATTTTTCCAGCTAATTGAAAGTTTAAGTTATTTATATATTTTTTTTATAGTCATAAAATATAGCATTTTCATCGAATATGACTGATTTACATGCTCTGATGTAGCATTGCATCGTTAAGTCATATTTGAATTAACTAGTTTTTGAATTTCCAGAACTTAATAATAGCGTCGAAACTTTCTCGCTTGTTATAAATTCGCTGCGAATTTGACGCCTTTCAGATTAGAAAAAAAATAGTGGAAAATAGTTTAAAAAAAATTAATTGTTTCAATTTTTTGTGCTTGTACTTTGCATTATTAGTTTTTACGAAAAATAATATCAATTCACCTCCTCGCATCCATCGCAGCTCATCATTAGTCATACTTTAAATCATTTCATTAAATATCATTAACATGTCCAGCGTCGTATTTGATCAAAATCCATACGGTTGCTAATAGAAAAAATGTTGCATGACGCGAGTTGTAGCAAATATCATATGCATTATAATTCTCAAAAATATTTTATCATGTTGTCAAGTATTCTAGAGTTATTTTTAAATTAAGCTTACTACCAACACAAACCGCGATTAAATATTTTTTTTCTTTATAAAGCTTTCGAATGAATGTTGTATAAAAATTTAAACATTATCCTACGCAGCCCAAATACTCACCTCACAAAAGCCACAATTCCATTGATCTTTTTCATTTTTAATGGAGGTCACAATAAAATTTTATTATATAAATCCCATTATTTCTATATTCCATTTATATTACTTAAAAATTCATTGAAAACGTATAGCAGTAATACCCTTGAAAACAATCACTGACATATTTTTTTTACATAAACTTTTGCGTTTTTTACGTATAAAAAATAAAATTTGCTTTTGTCCGCATGTAGTATTAATAATTTGAATCTATACTTAAATTTTTTTTTTACTAATCCAGTGTGCCTATGGGCAAACAATCTTGAAGAGTGCTTTAATTTCATGCAGAAGATGTGTCATTCAATTGTAATATTTAAAAACTGAATGTTTAAAAAAAAAGTAAATTCAACGTGATTTAGTATTGTATTGCAGTTCGATGTTGCACGCAAGGCATATTATTTTGGAGTAGTAAATTTAACAAAAAGTCAGTATATTTTAATTGTCGTGAAAAATGTAATAGTTGAAAAAGTTTTAAATGTTTAGAAAATTTTTAGTAGACTTAAAGCTTATAAGTTACAATTTTTAGATGTCTTTGTTGTAGTATCATTCAATATTTTTCTGAAACATACGATTAGATGATAAAAAATTTTGGTTAAATTTTCTTTTAATTTATTTGATTTATTATTTAAGGATGTTAGTTAAATATAATATTATGATATTGGTGGCTCCGGTTACGACTCTGCTCAACATCTCAACGATTAGAAAAATTATTAAAAATATAGCAGTTGGCAACTAATTGGTAAAAATTATTATGAAGCAGTGTCGCAGCCGTTTGTTGCTATTTATTATTTCAAGCATAATTCGTGTGCTGATTAGCCCTATCATTTTAGCTTACTGAGGAGGTAAGGATATCTCATCAGCACTGATGTACTTTTCGTACAACGAGTTTTTCTACCTTTCCTACGTATCCTCACTGCAAACCGAACGTAACAATGTTTCTTTTTAATATCAATATATCCGTAGTTGTCTTTTGGCAAGATAAGTGATTTACTGCCATTAATGTAATTGTCATCATTTCATGCAGTTTCATTCGATAAATTACATCAAAGTCGTTAATACTATTTAGATAAATTGATTTCATCATAAAGACATTGCTCATCATGATTGTTAAACATTACTTTAAGTCGACAATCATGTTCACACGACAAAACATGGAAATTTTTCAGCCCATCATCAGTCACAGTGTACAATATTTAAAGTAATAATGTCTTACAATTAGTTCTTTTCCCATCACTAGCCATTAAACTGCACATATTATGCATAGTTTAGAGTAATCAAATAAATATTTTGAAAAGAAACATCTTGTTAACACAATGGAATAAATGTTTGATTTCATTGCACCAATAGTATAGGAATAATATTTTTGATACGACCAATCCAATCCTTTAAAAACTGGGTACAATACGATTTATTATATAGACACTTTTTGTTAAAATTAATATTTTTCTCCTACAAGTGGTTATAAAATTATTTTCAAACAATCAATTATATAAACTGACAGCCTGCAGAATTTCAACTTTTATAATATTTCTAAAAATATGTTGATTTGGATAGTGCGATAATAAAACGTAACATTCAATTGAGACAAAAGTTAGTAGTAGTAAACTGTAGATTCATGTAGTACACCAAAAATAACTTTTTCCAGCTAAGCGGATAATTAATTGACTTTTTACTCTTAAAAGTTACACAATAGCTTAATCACACAAAAGCCTAATCAATAACTTTTACATAACTCTATGAAAGCAAGACTTTTAAGCTTACCTATACAAAGAGTGACTTTTTTTTCTTCTCTTTTATACACATAATTTTTTATGCACAAACACAGAACACACGATATGCTTTAAAACAAGTATCAGTAAATAAATGCGTCTTTATTTTAAATCAAAATAAACTTGAGAGATAATTAGATTATAATACAGTAATTATCTTACGCGTATTTCACACAATAAGTAGTATAGTATTCTATAATCGATGAACGTGCGTAGAATAAATTTGATTTTTGATAATTTATTTGAAATATTGGATAAAAGATTTATTTTTTCGACTCTAACAAGAAAAATTCGGTAAAATACCTTCGTCGAAGTATGTTATTTGGAAAAGCTGATCACGCGTGTTACTCGGTTGAACAAATTATGAAAAAAAAGCTCGAGACAAAGGAATTTGTTTTTCTAAACCGACAAGAACAAGAATAATTTCAACATGCAACATGATGAATTTGTTAATTACACTTAACTGCAAATCCTGAGCTGGTAAATTTTGTAAGACCTGCGGCCCCTTTTTCCGTGTACTTTCAACGCGTTTGAGTTTCTTAATAATAACGAATTGTATCCTCGAACGCTTTGAAACTGTACCGTACGCAAAGAGAAGCGTGCAACAAGTTTACAAGAACATTACCCTCGGATTTGCCGTGCATTGTACAAACACGAGCTCAAGCTGTTAAACTACAACAACAACTATACCACTACTCAATTGTCTGTACTTGAGTCGTTTTGATGGTCCGTTCACCGTTGTTGCATGCCAATCGAAAGCTCTGCTCGAGCACGTCGACGTCATTTCACCGATCGAATGCACGAAATTTCATTAAAAGTAATCTCCTCGTGCTCGGGCGGGCATCACTAACGCAGACCTCTGTCACGCAGTGATGAGAACACGCGCGTGCTCGAACCATATATTAGTTTGACACCGCGAGTCGGGGGACTTTGCCCGTCTAAAGGCTTATTGCGCTCTTCCGCAGCTCGACGAGCTCAGGACGGAGGTACAGCGCCGCGACCAGGAACTCCACGCCATGGCCGCCAAGATGAAGACGCTCGAGGAGCAGCACCAGGACTATCAGCGCCACATCGCCGTACTGAAGGAGTCCCTCTGCGCCAAGGAGGAGCACTACAACATGCTGCAGGCTGACGTGAGTATAAATACGAGTTGTGATTTGCAATTACCATTCATCACATCGTTTTATACTACACTCGACGAAATTGACAGAAGATGCAGTTTGCTCGAAATTATAATTCGAACGAATATTTCAATACTGTTTTTTATCCAATTTTTCTTTTCCCTCTCAAAATAAGTATCGCGCTATTTCTGCAATTATACAATTGATGCAAAATGATTCGATCGCCGCGCAGGTGGAAGAAATGCGCCAGAGACTGGAGGAGAAGAACAGGTTGATAGAGAAGAAGACTCAGGTGGCCCTGCAGGCTCAGCAGGAGCGCAACCGCTTCAACACAGAACTGACCGAGCTGAAGGACCACATGGACATTAAGGACCGGAAGATCAACGTTCTCCAGCGCAAGGCGAGTACAATACTGCCTCGATGGATGGAAAAAAAAAAAATAAACTAAACATCCACTCTCCGATGGACCACAGATCGAGAACTTGGAGGACCTGCTGAAGGAGAAGGACAATCAGGTCGACATGGCGAGGGCGCGGCTGACGGCGATGCAGGCACACCATTGCAGCAGCGAGGGGGCGCTCAGTAGTCTGGAGGAGGCGATAGGTGACAAGGAAAAGCAGATGGCCCAGCTGCGGGAGCAGCGCGATCGAGCAGAGCAGGAGAAGCAGGAAGAGAGGGAGCTGCACGAGCGCGAACTAGCCGAGTACAAAATGAAGATGCATACCCTGGAGTCCGAGGTAGAGAAGCTTAGCGCGCGCGTCGAACGGTCACAGGCGGAGAAGGACCGGCTCGAGACGAAGGTGAGCCGTCTTTCTTTGCTTTTTCATGCGGTACTTACCACAAGAGTTACTCATATGTCGCCACTCGGGAGGAAAAATGTCCCATTTCGGCTAATTTGCGCTAAGAAACGGCCTATTTCGGCTGAGCTAGCTACATCTACTTATATTTACCTAAACAAGGGGCTGCGCACTCATAGAAATCTCGAAAAATAATTTCTAAAATCATAAGAAGTCATTAGAAATCATAAGGAGTCACTAGAAATCATCTGAAGATTTCAAAAATCATAAGAACAAATGACTTTTACGAAGTTAACGCGATTCAGAAATCATATGATTTCTAATGACTTCTGGAAGATTTCAATGTAAGTCATTTGATGATTTACACGAAATCATTGCGCTTTCTAAATTATTTAACATGACTTTTAATGATTTGATAGACTTCTACTTATAGTTAAGGGATTCAGCCAAAAATAAAGACTTGCACTTAAACACTCATAAGAGTGTGAAATAAAATATTCATGTTTAATACATTTTAATGTAAGTAAATAAAATCACTGCCAATAAATCAGCACAATGTTTCCTTAACAACATTATTCTGCAATTATTTAACTAAAAAAAAAAAAAAAATATAAGAGTGATTTAAAATATGGAAAGAAGCTATTTTCATGCTCCATGATATGGAATTATTTCAAAAATAAGATTATAACGTGTACCCGAATAGTACAAAACATATTGTTGAAACGATTTTGAATTAAAAAGAACTGATCAAATAATTTAAAATTATTACTGAAATTGATATACGTGATATAACTATGTTGTACCTAAAATATTATATAAAGCTATTGAATTATGTATAGAATATAACTATTGATGAAATCAAATTTAAATTTTTTGACTCCAAAAACAGCAAAAACCGCTTTTTTAGCATTAAAAATTGCTATAACCTTGATGGGGTATAAAATATCAAATATTTTTGTGAACCTATATAAGGATATAAAAAGAAAAATTTTAAGCCCTAGATCATTAAAATCATTTGTAGGGTTTCTGAGGTATGACTGATTCAAGAAAAAAAATTGTAGATTTTCTTCAATGAAAAAAACCAGATGCCGTGAAAAAAATTGTTTTAATTTAAAATGAAGCTATTTTAATGCTCAATAAAATACAACTATTAAAACAATCGATTTTGAATTTTTTCACCCCAAAAGTAATAAGAAACCGCTTTTTGGACATAAAAAAATCTTTATAAAATCCTTAATAAGGTATGAAACTTGAATAATTTTTGGAATTAATGTAAGGATATAAAAACAAATATTTCAAGCCTCGAACCATTAAAATCACTCGAAAGTTTTCTAATATGAGTGATTTTCCACCAAAAACTCAGTATTTCTTTAATAAAAACTGTACAAAATATTTTATCGGAATGATTCAAAATGAAAAATAGAGCTATTTTGAAGCTCCATCGGATGTTACCATTTAGAAATTCAAATTAAAAATTTTTCTCGGAAAAAAAATTTCGATGCATTCATTTTTTTTTTTTCCATTTGATTTTCATTATTTTCGAAACTCGATTTTTTCCGAAAAAAAGATTTTAAAGATATTTATCGTTGATTTAGTACATTTTACGATTTTTTTCTGAAATATCATAAAATTATATACAAAAAAACATATTAAGATGAGATTACAAAAAATTTTGTAGCTGGGTGTGCGTGGGTGTAACTGGGGAATGTATATTTCTGGATCCTTTACGGATTTCAATGATTTCAGGCTTATTTTGTTTTCTTATTGAGTGCAGATTACTTCTCAAAAAAAATTTTAGTCATCTGATTTTTATTTTTATTTTTGATTTTCATGATTTTCGAAACTTGAATTTTCCAAAAAAATAGATTTTAAAGATATTTATCGTTAGTTAACCATATTTTACGATAGAAATTGCGAAGGATCAATAAATTATATACAAAAGTACGTATAAAGATGAAATAAAAAAAATTTAGCAGGTGGGTGTAGGTCGGTGTAGGGAATACATATAATCAGGGTTTATTTGACCGACCTCGATAATCCTGGGCTTATTTTGTTTGTTATAATTTTTTGATATCCATCACTTCAGAAAGAAAATATCTATTCTGAATTGTCTGTATGTGCACTTGTCTATGTACGGATGTATTTATGTATGTATGTTTATACGTCATTAGCCATAACTCAGAAGTCTCTATACTTATTATGATAAAATATTGTTCTAATTTTAAATTCGTACATGTTTTCACACAGAATGCCTTAAAATATATTTTCCTACCTCGGGCACTTTTGTAGCTCTGGTACCCCTTTGGTAGGAAAAACAGCGTTCACCACTCGTGTGCATCCGATCAGGGGGGTCCCAACGGTCCCTCGGGCGTTGGTTCGCAAGCGCCCTCGGGCCCAGGGACCACCCTGGAGAGATGCACATTTGTGACGAAAACTACTAAAATTTTCCACTTAAATGAAATGGAAAAAAAAGTTTAACTAGCAAGACATTAGTAACGTTCTTCAACCTATTTGATTTGCAAAAGAGGTTTTACATGATTATTTTGGTGTAAAGTTCTTAAAGTTTTACAATTATTGTATTTCATAGAATGCAAAAAAAATTTAGTAGTTTTCGTCACAAATGTGCATCTCTCCAGGGCGGTCCCTGGGCCCGAGGGACCGTTGGGACCCCCCTGGTCTGATGCACATGAGTGGTGAACGCTGTTTTTCCTACCGAGGGTGTAACAGGGTTGCAAAAGTGCCCGAGGTAGGAAAAAACTTTATTTTACAATACAAACTTCTCCTATAAGTTAAGTCGTTATATATTACTAACAATAGTATATAATTTTTTTTTTTAATGATATAATCTCTTGTATTTTAGAAAATCATAGATTGATTTAAAAAATCATTGGTAGAAAAACATACTTTCTTTATAGCATCTTTTTTTCACTAGTGACATCCACTTTTTCAGCCTTTTAGTAAGCTATATTGCAAAAGGTCGTATCATAGAAGTGAAAAATATACAATTTAATTTTAATTTAAAATGGTTTATTTGGGGGGCTATGCCGATTATCGTTGATAAAAGTAGTCAACTGTTTGGCAATCAGTTATATAGGCTTCTATTATGGAAAAAAAGTTCGGCAACAAAAAAATATGAATAAAGTATATGTAAAATTATAGTATGATTAAAAGAAAAATTTATTGAGAATCATTTATGAGGAAGCTTTGTGCCAATAACTTGGCGGCGGTTTTTTTTCTTGAATCAGTCATATCTCAGAAACCTTCCAAATGATGTTAATGATCTAGGGCTCAAAATGTTTCTTTTTAAATCCTTGTATAGGTTCACAAAAAGATTTTACGTTTTATACTCCATCAAGGTTTTTATAGAAATTCTTAATGCTAAAAAAACGTCTTTTACTATTTTTGGAGTGAAAAAATTTAAATTTGATTTCATTAATAGTTATATTCTATAGATGATTAAAAAGCTTATATAATTCAATAATATTTTAGCTACAAGATATTTATATCAGTAATAAGTTCTAATTATTTGTTTAATTGTTTTTAAAACAAAAAAATTTTAACAATATTTTTTGTAATATTCGGATAAACATTAATCTTATTTTCAAAATAATTCCACATCATAGAGTATGAAAAAAGCTTTATTTCACATTTTAAATCATTCTAATATTTTTTTTTATTTGTACGTTTCACGTGAAAATATTCATACAGGAAGTAATGTATTGTAAAGTAATTTTAGTAAAATAATGTATAAGAAAATTCTCAAATATTACATTTTCAGGTATATCTATGTTAAATAACAAACCTTAATTAAAGATAATGAGAAACATAATAATGAACATTCACAAGAATAATATAGTCAACACTCGACAAAAATGTATGCTGCTATATTTCATTCAGGAAATTCAAAAATGAATCATGATATTAACGATGAAGTATCTTAGCGAGAAGTCTCAAGATTTTCAATTGATTGAAAAATCAATTACGATTTCTAGGAATCAATGAAAATCATCAGAAATCTATAGAAATCTTGAGAAGTCATATAATGATTTCTAGAAGTCAATCATGACTTTGAAATCATTTGCTAGTACTTAAAAAATCATAGCACTACTCGAAATCATTAGATATCATTATAAGTCAATAATAAATCAGCAAAGTCACAGGAAATCATTTCGAAGATTTCGAAATCTTCAACATGATTTCGGAATGCGCAGCCCCTCGTACCTATACTTAATGAAGCTTTCTTACCGCTTGGCCGAAATGGGACCTTTCTTAGCGCAAATCCGAAATAGGACCTTTTTCCTCCCAAGCGACGATATATACGCATGGGTCTCGTGAGTAGGTAGAAATTTTTTTTTACCTTGCCTCGTGGCACATCACCTTTTATTTTTATACTAAAGAAAATGTGGTCGAAAGAGAAATTATTGTGATTCTATACTATTTTCGTTGTAACCTGATCCAAAAAGTGATAGGAAGCTCGGTAATTTGAGCTTTTAATCACTGTTTGAATTCGATTATAACACTGATCCCGCGGAAAGATACAACGAAAAAACAAAAAGTAAAGAACCATCGCTTTTACCGATTTTATTGTATTTTTGTGTACCAAAAAAAATCTTTGCATTAAATTTTGATTATTTCTTTCTATCTCATATCTTTTCCTAGATTTCGATGATGGACTTGAAAACTGTACGTTATTACTCTCAACCACTGGTGAAACATTCTAAATTTTCAATTTTGGCAGCTGGAGAGCTCGCAGTCGGAACTCGGGAAGAGCAAAGCAGAATTAGACAAAGCTGCCTCGGAGGTAGGACGTAGCGGAGCTGACTGGGAAGCGGCAAAGCAGCGGCTGACCCGTCTGGAGCTAGATAATGAAAGGCTAAAACACGAGCTCGAACGTTCACAGACCTTCGGCAGGAGCACGCTTAGCTCCTCGCAGGAGATGGACAGGATCCAAGAGCGTGCCGAGAAGTCCAATTCAGAATTGAGGAGGGTCCAGGCCGAGCTGCGAGTCACCCAGGGCGGTGAGAATTATTTACGATTGAAATGTTGACGGATTAAGCCTAAAAATTGAATAAATTTTTTTTATTAGATTAATAGTTGAATTTAAAAAATATGGTTTCGATGGAAATATTCATTTTTAATATAAATGATGGGAAATTATATCAAGATATTTACTCAGTGTTGCCAGCGCTTTGTGGGGTACAAAAAAGTAGAAAAGTGACATTTTTTTTCTCAGAATAGTGAGACGATAGTGTGTATTTTTATATTGTAGATCTATACTGAACCTGGCAAATTTCAGAGCTTATTCGTAATGTTTGAACCAAAAATATTATGACATAAGAATCAAACAAAAGAAAATTGAGGAAATCACCATAGTTTCAATAAAAAAAACCTTTTTTTTATTTTTATTATAAATAACGTCGACGTACAATAAACGCATAAAAATAAGGTTTCACTATACTTGAGATCATAGAAAATTCACATTTATAGATAAATATACTGGTAGTTGAGTACTAAATGATAAATAAAGATTAAAACTGACGAAATTAACTTGTCATGTTTTTCACACTTTCTCACTTAATTACTCAACTGATAAAAGTTGTCTGCAAAAATAAAAAAGGGCATGTACCTTGTTTTTTTTTCTCTGAATTCACTAGCTTCCAATGTATCAATATTGTACAATTTTTTTTACTTTTTCAACAATCCTTATTTTATTTTAAGCTTACGTGAGGGAGCACATGTCACTCCTAAGCATAAATTAGTTTGTTTTCAGGAGTTCAATGAAAATTTTTTCTTTTAAATGCTGCAAATACAGAAAAGCAAAATATCTACTTTTTATCTAATACTTTCGCAAATAGCAACAAATCAAAAGTTTTTGGGATTTGCCCAAATTCCAAGAAATAAATGATTTTAAAAACGCAAATTGTTACCACTTCATTTAAAATACAAGTATGTTCAAACATTAATGTATTAAAAAATATTTCAACAGCCTAAGTCAGCAAACCTTAATTTAAGCAAATCTTATTGGCTATTGATTTTTGAATTAACAATTTAATACGACGCTGATTTTTAAATTGCTTTTTTATTTGAATTTGAGAGAATTTAGATTTGTTGACAAAAAGTCAAGACTAATCATGACACGATCAAGATTGCATATGCAAGACCAAGACGAAACTTTTAATTTTAATATTTTTCAAGACTAAGACAAGACATAACGGGTCGACTTAAATTATAAGACTAAGCTCTGAAATATGTAGTGTCGAATAGTGCCATTATTTTTAAAATAGTACATATAGCGAGCACGGGTTTACAAAAGTGAATTATAGTGTAAAAAGTGACTATCTGGTTACACTGTATTTACCATAAAAATACATATTTGAAATATTTTACATTGAAACCATAAATTAATTATTAACTCACTATTATTATATTACATAACTATTTTAGAGAACGAGCGAGCTCGAGCCGAGGTGGCCGCTCTACAGGAGAAGGTGAGAAATTTTGTTTTGTTTTTTCTTTTCATGTTAAATGTTCCAAGATACACGCATATACTTACGTCGAACGTTTGACAAATTTCAATATTGAGTATATATACTGGAAATAAAGGGAAATCTGCACGGAGGCACAAGTCAATTTTTTTTTTCGTATGCACGGGTGGTTTGAAAATCTCAAGACAAAAGAAATGTAAAAAATAGCTGTATTAACGAGTACGTGATTTCTAAAGGTTGAAAAGAGCCAAGGGGAAGTATATCGTTTAAAGGCGAGACTAGAAAACGCGCAAAGCGAGCAAAATAGTCTCAGGGACGAGTACGATCGGGCCCAAAGCACCGTGGCACGTCTGCATGCTGAGAGAGACAAGGCCGTTGCTGAATACGCCAAAGTTCAAGAGGAGCAAGAGCGAACGCAGGCCGTAATTTGAATATTTCATGAAACAAAACCTCCGTTTGGTTCGATATCACAAAACAAAATGCATGTTTTTGTTTGTAGACTCTCAGCAAAGCTATAACCCAGCAAGATAAGCTACAGAATGTTCTGGATAAAACGCAGTCAGAAGTAGATAAGCTCCAGGAGAGGCTTGAGAAATCTCAGACCGAAGTCCGGAGGGTTGGTGTTGGCTTTATTTTTCTTTCATTTAGCTCGGTTGCTAGAGTTACCGTTCTGTAAAAATTTCACCCTTCATTAAGTACCTTTAGTTTTTCTTATGTATTTTTATGTGCTGAATCTAAATCCATGAGGCTGAATCCAAACCCATCTCTAAAACCCCGCAGCTTTTTTTATTAACAAATTATTTAAACAATTTATAAAAAAAAACAATTTCGGGCTGGAAAACATTTTATAATAAATTTTGTATCATTTCAAGCAGAAAAGTTATCTTGACATTTTTTTGTAAGAGCTGTAGTTTTGGAGTAAAAAAATTTCAAAGTTTCGAAAAATCAGTTTTTTGCTGATTTTTATTGCCCATTACTCAAAGCTCGTATGACCAATTTCAACTCAACGCCTCTCAAAATGTGCGCCAACTACTGTAAATCAATAGTGTTTTAACAGTTACGCCGTACTTTTGAGGGATCAAGCAAAACATGAGACACATTCAGAGTGTTTTTTAGACCGATGCTGCACTGGTCTGTATACCGATATATACATACAAATAAAATATATGTATACAGACCAGTGCAGTTATTGCAGCATTGTTCCAAGAAACACTCTGCATGTGTTTTATGTTCTGCTTGATCCCTCAAAAGTACGGGGGACCTGTTAAAACACTATTGATGTACATTAGGCAATAAAAATCAGCAAAAAACTGATTTTCGAAACATTGAGATTTTTTTACTTCAAAACTACAGCTCCTACGAATAAATGTCAGGATAACTTTTCTGCTTGAAAGGACACAAAATATATTATGAAATGTTTTCCAGCTCGAAATTTTTATTTTTTATAAATTGTTTAAATAACTTGGTAATAAAAAGAAACTGCGGGATGTTAGAGCAAAATACCTCACGAATTTAGATTCAGCACATAAAAATACGTAAGAAAAACCAAAGGTACGTAATGGGGGGTGAAATTTTTACAGAAAGGTAGCTAGCAACCGAGTTAATTGGTTGATTTCACCCTTGAGTGATTAATACATTTTTGTCCCCGCGAAAAGATGCAAATGGAGAAAGAGAAGCAGATTTACGACTACGAGAATTTGCAGAGCCAGTTGGACAAGGCACAGGGCCAGATCACGAGGATGCATAAAGAACGAGAGAGCGTACAGTTAGACATAGATCGTCTCAAGGACAAGTACGAGAAAGCCCAGGTGAGCTTTTATTCTTTTACCTCTCCTCCCGAGATGCCAGAGCAAAAAGAGTAATAAAACTTATTGGATGGAACTTTGATATAATTTCATTATTTTACAAAACTACTTTTTCTCCTTTGGAGTGATAAAGTTAAAGTGTTGGGGATTTTTTTCCGATCGATAAAAGTAATCCATACTCTCAAAATGTTTGCGATTGAATTTTCATATTGATTACTGGCATACGAGTGAAAATTCACTCGAAACGAGAGAAACAATCTTTTGCATAGCGAGTGAATAGTCTCTCGTACGTAATGAGTGAAATTCACTCGCTACATCAGGGGCCAGGGGCCTGATCCTCTAAGCGTATCTTTAGTGAAACAGGCGAATCTCGCTGTGAGACAGTATCTGACGGAGTGGAATAAGTATTGACAATCGAATGTTGTTACTCTTTAAATTTAAACCAGTTAAATTTCACTGAATACCAGTCAATATCAGATGACAGAATAGGGACAGTTTCACTGGTGTAAATTTATAGAGTAACAACATTCGACTGTCAATACTTATTTCACTCCGTCAGATACTGTCTCACAGCGAGATTCGCCTGTTTCACGTACGACAGCCTCAGAGAGTTAGGCCCCACCTAAGTAGTCTTTTGTCTCAATTCTCATCTATAAAGTTTTCTCGAGGCTTTAGCGAAAGAATTTCACTAAGTACGAGAGACTTATTTTTCATTCGAACAGAGAGAGACTATTCTATCGCTATGCGAGAGATTTTTTCTGAGATGTGAAAAACTCACTCGCAAACATTTAGAGAGTATGGATTACTTTTATCGATGGGAAAAAAATCCCCAACAATTCAACTGTATTACTCCGAAGGAGAAAAAGTAGTTTTGAAGAGTAATGAAATCATGCAAATTGTTACGAGTTTATAAATCCTGCGATAATGTTTCAAGGCTTCCGATAGAATGTTTATCAGAAACAATGTATGTATTTGCAACCGGAATTTATAATATAAACTTATAAAGTGACTAATAAGTACATATAAGTTTATTCCTATTCATATATTATAATCGTATGATGTTTTATAAGGAGAGTTAGTTCTTAATGGTGTACTTACAATCGTATAGTGTTTTATAAGGATACATGGATAGAAACATTAAGTAATTAAAATATGTATTATTTTAAGTAAAAAAACCTATCTTACATTGAATAATTGACTGACTTAAATTTAACAAATGTTCATTAATGTACTTTTACTAATACAGCATGATTTACCTCACTTATAAAGTGGAGCATAAGTTACATTATTGTATAATAATAAAAAATACTATATTAGTAAATGTACATTAATAAATATTTATTAAATTCAAGTGGGTCAATTATTCAATGTGAGATAAGATTTTTTATGTAAAGTAAAACGTATTTTAATTACTCAATTCTTCCATCAATGTATCCTTATAAAACACTGTATGATTGTAAGTACATTAATACCTAACTCTTGTTATAAAATATCATACGATTATAGTATACGAATAGGAATAAACTTATATATGTATACTGATATGTACTTATTAGTCACTTTATAAGTTTCTATTATAAATTCCGGGTGCAAATACACACATTGTTTCTGATAAACATTCCATCGGAAGCCTTGAAATATTTTCTCAGGATTTATAAACTAAAAGTAATCCATACTCTCTAAATGTTTGCGAGTGAGTTTTTCACATCGACCACTGGAGAAAAAATTTCTCACTGTACGAGTGAAAAATAAGTGTCAGTCACCTGATATTGACTGGTTTTCAGTGAAATTTCACTGGTTCAAATTTAGAGAGTAACAACATTCGACTGTTAATATTTATTTCACTCCGAACAATACGCTAAGAGGATCTGGCCCCTGCTTCATAGTTATTTGTCTCAATTCTCTTCTATAGAGTTTTCTCTCCTTGTAGCGAGTGAATTTCACTTTATTTTCACTCGTAAGTAAGTACAGCAAGAGACTATTCTATCGCTCAGGGGCCTGACTCTCTAAGGTTGTCGTATACGTGAAACAGGCGTATCTCGCTGTGAGAAAGTATCTGACGGTACGAAATAGGTATTGACAGTCGAATGTTTGTAAGAATGGCAGTACAAATAACGAAATAACAATCTGTATACCGCCAAAATTAGTGAGTGTTTAGCTCTGCCACTAGGACACGAGCAAAATTGATTGTTGTATCCATATAGACTTTTATGTTGTAATATTGACACAATTAATTTTGCTCGTGTCGTAGTGACAGAGCTAAACACTCACTACTTTTGGCAGTATACAGATTGTTATTTCGTTATTTGTACTGCAATTCCTAAAAACATTCGACCGTCAATACTTATTTCGCACCGTCAGATAATGTCTCACAGCGAGATACGCCGAAGAAAACCTTAGAGAGTCAGGCCCCTGCGAGATATTTTTTCTCTCCTGAATTTTCACTCGTATGGCAGTGGTCGGATTTTTACTCAATGTGAGTATAAATTAACTCGCAAGCATTTAAAGAGATATGTATCAAATTACAATAACTGGTGCCGGGAAACACTTTTTGCTCTGAAAAAATCATAAGGCACTCTTTTGCAGTCTTACATGCAGAGACTGCAGAAGGAGCGCGACTGTTTCCACGAAGAGCTGGAGCAGGCAAAGGAAAGGCTGGACTTCCAGCAAAACCAGCTGGCCAAGCTTCAGCGAGAGAAGGAGAACGCCATATCAGAGTTGGAGCTGGTGAAGGATCGCTGGGAGAAGGCCCACACAGCTCAGCAGAAAGTGGCCGTGAGTATCATCCGTACAGCAGTCTTGAGTATCTGTGAAAAAGAAAAGTTTTTTAGTTTGTTGGTATTTAATTTTTTGTGTTTATTCGTGAAAAAAATCGCTGCCAATAAATTAGTACAAAAAATAAAATATTGGAATAATTTATGATGTGAAATTATTTCGAAAACAAGATTATAATTTTTACCCGAATAGAACCAAAAATATTGTTAAAATTTGTTTGAATTAAAAACACTGAAATCGATGTACGTAATGTAACTATCTTTTAGCTAAAATATTGAATCATATGAAGCTATTTAATCATCTATAGAATATAACTATTTATGAAATCGAATTAAAATTCTTTCACTCCAAAAACAGCAAATACCGTTTTTTTCAGCATCAAAAATCGGTATAACAACGTTAATAGGGTATGAAACGTCAAATCTGTTTGTGAACCAATATAAGGATATAAAAAAAAACATTTTGAGCCCTGCATCATAGAAATCACTCGGAGGGTTTCTGAGATACAACTATTAAAGCAATCGTTTTTAAATTTTTTCACCCTAAAAGTATAAAAAAACCGTATTTTGGACATAGAAAATCGTTATAAAAACCCTAATAAGATATGAAACTTGAATTTTTTTTGGAACTCACATAAGGATATAAAAAAAACATTTTTAACCTTTAATCGTCTAAATCACTCGAACGGTTTCCAAGATATAACCGATTTTCCACAAAAATCTTAGTATTTCTTTGATAAAAACTAAACAAAACAACTTATCAAGATGATTCAAAATGAAAAATGAAGCTGTTTTGAAGCTCTATCAGATTTCACTATTCAGAAATTTAAATTAAATTTTAACAACAATTTTAAGCCCAGAATCTTTCAAATCTACCGTTGGGTGCCTGAGATATGACTTTGTAAGACATTTCAAAAGTATTTCAACAAAAATTGTTTGTTTTTACCGATAAAAAGCTCGAACGAGACGATGCGCTGACGGAGCTGGAGATTATGAAGGAAAAACTAGATAAAGCTCAGCACCTGCTGAGCAAAGTGCAGGAGGAGAAAGAAACCGCGAGCAAAGATTTTGACAAGATGCTGGAGAAATACGACCGTGTTCAGAGTGAATGTTATAGGCTGCAAAATAAGATAGAAGTCATGGAGGCGGACAAAGAGAGACTAGAATTGGAAGCAGATAAGCAGCAAATGCTGGGCAGCAAGAGTCGCGAGGAGGCGAGAAAAGCCCAGGAGGAGTTGAGTCGCGTGCAAGAGATGTACGAGCGTGCGGCCCTACAGCTGAGTCGCACTAAAGAGCACGAGGAAAAATCAAAGGACGAATTGGATCGTTTGAGCGTGGATTTAGATATGGCAAGGGAACGCTTTGACAAGAGTCAAATAGAGATGAGACGTTTGACGAGCGAAAAAGAGAAATTGCTCGCAGACAACGAACGGTTCAGCTTCGAGTTGGAACGCGCCCAGTCGCAGCTGAGCAAGGTAAAACTGAACAGGATTTTTTTGTACGCATACATAAGGTAAAAAGTTCTTCTTCTTAAGGCCCAGGCAGCGACCGAAAAGAGCCAGGAAGAGCTAACACGTATGCAGCAAGAAATTGAGAAAATGTATGAAAAACACGACAGGCAACAAGCAGAAGTAAGGAAAGCTCAGTCAGAAGCCGAACGTTTACGCCAGGAAGTGGAAATCGCTCGTGAAGAGGGTGGAAGGTACGCTGCGCGCTTCGGCAAATATCAGGAGAGCACGGTGAGTCGCTACTGACGTATACATGTACGTTGCCGAGTCGATGAAATTGGTCTGTTGAAGGTTGCTCAGCCATAGATATGTATCCGGGATTGGGCTTTGCAAATTGAAAAATATTTCATAATTCAATACATACACATTTGATGGTTAAAAATCATAACGATAAATACCTTTATTCAGGAACGACAAAAAGAGGAGTACGAGCGGGCCAAATTGGACTGCGAACGTTTACGCGACAGACTGGCAAAAGCCAATGCCGAGCTTGAGCGCGCAAGGCGCAGCGAAAGGGACCTGGAAACTCGATCGGAGAGTCGAATGAGCACCAGTTCGTCCTCGGCGCGATACCATCAACTGGAGCAGGAACTGGAACGAGCGCGCGAACACCTTGAGGCTCGGGAAGCCGAACACAAGCGCAGTCTGGCCCAGGCCCAGGAATTCGAGCAGCGCTGCCACGATTTGCAACTCCAGTTGGAAAGGGCCCGCGAGGAGACCGGAAATCTCAGGACGACCCAGACGCTTAAGGTAAGTGAATATTCATTACTGTAAATTTGGGGCTTTTACAAATATTCAAATATTCAGACATTTATAGATAGTGTACATTATTTAAGTTACTTTGCCGCTACTTTTCGATTATTTGCTGTCATACGACTGCTACTCTATTTTTATTATTATCACTGTGCTGCTCATGTAATTATTTAACTGTCGTTCTTATTGCGTAAATTATAATATTGTGCTTTGTCAGTATACTTCAATAAATAAAAATACGTACCTCGTACTTTGATAAAAGAAAATAATTTTATTAAAAAAGAAAATAGTTATAAATCATGATCAAATTATAATACGCACAGCGTGTTTTCGTAGTATAAACAGTGATAACGCAATCTTGATTTCAAGTGTAAATAACGAATACAAAAACATTTGCGGTTTTTAACCGTGATCTATGAATGAAAAAAAAATTGGAGGCGTTTTAAATTAGATAAATTAAATTTTTTTCAAGTGTAAATAACGATTACAAAAAAATTTGCGGTTTTTAACCGTGATCTATGAATGAAAAAAAAATTGGAGGCGTTTTAAATTAGATAAATTAAATTTTTTTCAAGTGTCAATAACGATTACAAAAAAATTTGCGGTTTTTAACCGTGATCTATGAATGAAAAAAAAATTTGAGGCGTTTTAAATTAGATACATTAAATTTTTTTCACAAACTTTAACCTCATTTACGGTTTATTACAATCGAGGTGCTTAAAACAAGAATAACAAAATTTATTTTTTCAAACATTTTTTCAAGACATATATGAATTTAAAATGACTCAAATGTATCACACTATCTTTGAAGAAAAATATTTAAAAATATCTGCAGCAGGTAAAAATGCTGTAGCTCTAACAGCAGAAAGTTTTGAGCTTTTCTTAGGATATTCATACAAAACTTTCGATGCTTTATCTACAATATTAATAATTAATAATGCCACTTTACAATAATTGAATACTTTCTGATCATAGGCTATGATTTAAAACGTGTAAATCAACGTTATACTTTCGTAATACCTGGGCTTCTGATAAAATACCCTCACTTACAGAGGGTAGTGTATTGATAAGATTGTCTAGATATAAAATAAGAGTGCTTTCGAGCACTTTTCTTTTTTGTAAATTATTTTCTACTGCTACGATTCGTACGTTACAAAAATCGATGATATGTATATGATTAAGGTTAGCTAGGGCATGATCTGCCAAAGAACTAGCATCGGGTTTGTCGTACGCTTTACCGAATATGAACCACTTATAATTACTGACGATGGAATGGATGTGGCACATCATGCGCCTTCTACACTTTTCGCAATTACCGACATACCGCTTTTGACATGTAAGACATACAAGTACGTAGACGCAGTTTTGAACATCAGGACAATTAAATCTATAAATAAAATCAGTCTTGTACATGCATCGCAAATTATGTATTATCGCACTTTCAACAGTCACAAACAAAGTGTTGCATTTCTTGCACGCTAAAACTTTAAAACCTGTATGTTCTTTATAGTGATTACGTATGCCAAGTACTATTTTTTTGCAATCTCCAAATTTGCAAAATTTGGAAAACAAAAGGTGTTTCTGAACGTGGGTTTGGAATTCATGCACATGAGACAGCTTAAAAGTACATTTGCAAGATTCCCAATCACATCGAATCATATCATTAGTCACCAAGGACTTAATCTCGCATAAAAAATGGCTTAATCGAATATGATTGCAAACATCACGTAAATTAACACACAATTTCTGACAAAAAATACATTTAAATTTTTTTGTTACATTTCCATTTTTTGTGACATATATTTTATGATTCACTTTGTAAGAGCAAATTTTCAAAAATTGACTTTTGCTCATATCATTTTTGTAGTAATAATTTACACCACAGCAAGAGGCTACGAGTCCCTCGTCATAACAATTATGATCATTTTTTATGTTATAATGTGTCGACGACTTAATACTCATAAAAAAATTCGACTGCATCCTTTCATCTTGGACTCCTGGTACACCTAAATCAACAGCCATTTCTTGTTAGTATATTTATAATTTGCATAGCAGAAGTGTATCTCAAGAGATAATACGCGAGTGAAAGAACCTATCGTTAAAAAAATATACTGTAAAAACATTAAAAACGGGTAATTGTGTACTTTAATACTGACACCTCCGATTTGCTTAAACAATTTATAATGTTTAAACCTAAAAAACTGTACTTAAAAATCCTTTCCGATACAAAAAATATATATCAACGTATTTTTTTACACGACATATAAAATTTTTAAGCACATCGGAGGTGTGAGTATTTTCAGATAATGGGTTCGTTCACTCACATAAAAAAAAAAGATATTAATGTACATTTCTAGGACAATCTTTTTCATGTTTCTTTAGTTGATAATCATCATAATACATTGAATTACAGAAAACACATATTTCTGTTTTTGTCTTCAAATGTAAACGCAAGTGATCTTTTATGTTTTTCACGTCAGAGTTACAGTGTAACATTCCACAATGCGTTAAATTAACCCCTGACGAAAATTTAGTACGTCGCGCTGTTTTTACATGTTGATCTTTAATGTGTTTTCGGAGGTCTGACTTACTGGTAAAGTCAGGATGTGAGCACTGCGACCACTCACACGTAAACATATTTGGAGCATTTAAACTAGCACACTTATTTTTAACGTGCAAGTTATGTATGTGACACGCGATATCAGTAATAGTTTTAAATTTCTTTGTACAATAATCACATTCAAACAATTTATCCATACAGCGATGCTTCAAAACAACGTGTCTTTTTAACGAACTTTTACAAGCGAATTTTTTTGGACATTGATTACAGTTATAATCCAAAGATTTGTTTTCGTGAAAAACTTCCATGTGTCTATCGAGCCCTTTTTGGGTCAGTAAGACTTTACCGCACTTTTTACATACGACTGCTTCTCTTAGATGTTTAGAGAGATGTGATTTAGTCGCCAGGCGCTTATGTTTTATGCCCGATCTAAATTCATACGTGCATGGAACGTTTCGAGTTTTCCAAATACAGCGACCAGTTGTTCTCAATTGTTTATAATGTTTAAATTTCACGTGTCTGTTCAAGCTGGAAATATTGTGAAACTGTGCTGGACAGTTGCCGTACGCACACTCAAAATTATCGCGGTCGTTACGATGCAATGGTAAAAACTGAGTTGTTTTTTTTCGCGTGGGTAATGTACTTTGAGAAGGAGAATTCTTGAACACAGAGTCATTGCAGGACGCATCGTTTGGCTCATTTCTTAATTCATTGTATCCACAGTTTTTAAGATAATTTCCTGCAAAAAAACCAGTGGAATAAAACAAACGTGATATTCGGAATAAGCCCGTAAATTTTTTTTCGTAAGAATTTTTTTTCTCGGATAATTTTGTTTTATGAATAGTAAAATGTTTTCTGACCTGACACAAATATTTTTTTAAAAGTTTTTTCAGAGGTATTGCGTATTATTATCTCTTGCTATTTTTACTAGATAATTATCATTCTGAATATGCGATAAAACTTTATATTTTGAATTTTGGCGCGTACTTCGATGATGTCAATAATTGTCTTCCGAGTATACATCAATACATCGATGATTCGACTGTAAAGTTGGACGTCTGCGGCTAACTTAAAGGTGCATTTTGACGGGAAGCTAGAAGCTGGAAGCGGCTTCCAGCGTTCGCGTAGTGTCAGTTGAAAGGTTATGTTGTTTGTACGAAGTCAATTTCAACTTTTCAGCACTTGAAAACAATTTAATTTCGTTTAATAATGTGTTTAATTTTATTATACTCGTAGGAAAAAATCAATTTTAGGCTCACGTTTATTATTTTTTACAAAGTGATTTGATAATTTTAATTTCGCGCTGTGGAAGCTGAAAGCTGGCTTCCTACGGAAGCCCGGTCACGACATCTGCACGACGTCGACTTGGCGTGCACACAGTCGAGTTGGTGTGCAAGCAGACTAGTTGAGGTAAACCAGTAAGATTATAATTATTACATTATTTACCGTTACACAAGTAATTTTTTGATTATTAAACGTTAGCATTTTGTATTGACTCAAGTAAATCAAAAAAGTCACTTGTGTATCGGTAAATAATGTAATAATTGTAATCTTACCGGTTTACCTCAACTCGTCTGCTTGCACGACAAGTCGACGGCGTGCACGACAACTTGCTCGCCTGCAGATGTCGTGACCGGGCTTCCGTAGGCTTCCACGCTTCCAGCTCCCGTCAAAATGCACCTTCAGAGTCTGAAACATTCGTCGGTCGCGAAAAACTGTGAAGAAGCTTGAAAGTAACATTTTACGTTTGCGTATCGACTAATAATGATTTTTATGGACATTTTGCGTCAAATTTTATTTGAGAATCACAGTCTAGCATAGGATATGCTTGATGAAATCAATTTATGGGGAATATATTGACATTTAATATTTTTATTTTTATTTTGAAAATTGGAAAGGCCAATTTTAGCTGTATATAGTGTGTCACGGTAGCCATGTCGTCTGCTACTCAAACTGACAAGTGGCGTTACCGCGCCACTGGATTAACAGTATAAGTACTAATGCATTGTACACCGATGGTCTCGAACAATGATTTTACTGACAATACCATTACAAACATGTGCAGCCCCGACTGGTACTACACACGAATCGTACAAAAGATAATTCATGACACACGTACCTGATAAACGTTGAGCGTTATTTTCTGTTTCTTGCTTAACAGCACGATGTTCGGGCTCCAAATTTGGCGAAAAAAAAAAAAAAAAAAAAAAAAAAAAAAAAAACAATTTATTAATAATTAACTACTGTTTGATGACCACGCCTTGCCCAGTGCACATTTAAACGCACAATAATGTGGATACTTATTTTTTGTTTCTAAATTTGAAATCAAGCATTAGTTACTTACCATTCGCAACTTGCGATGACACGGAATGATTTTCATTTGATCTGGATCTTTCCACATCGAGTTCTAATTCCAAATCAGACTTTGAACTGGTGGGCTTATTTTTTTCCTGTTTGTTCATGGCAATTACACACTCCGACAGTACTGAAATAAAAGATGCAAATAAATATTTTCAAAACATTGTACAATGGACAAACAAAAAAATTCATTCGCATACGACAAATTAGACATGTTAAAAAACAATCTGTCACATGATAAAAAATTCAAAAACGAAATTTGAAACGAAAGCAACAATCACCTATACGATTCCTGTCACCAGCCTCTGTTTTATGACGTATCTCCTCGACCGGATATACGTCTCCAGGTAGTTCTTCTCCATCTGAGATATCAATTAAATCGGGCGTGTTTTTCGAAATGGGACTTTTTGACTGCGGAGACGTAGTAATTTTGCCTGAAACAGTTTACCGTTGAATAAACGTGTAAAGTACGATTGACATAAATTGTGACTTGTTAACCACTTACGTGGCAAAGCAGTAGTCGTTGCGGACGATTTGCGCCTAGACGATGTAACTCTGGAGTCCAGATGTGTCAAACTGTCAATTTTATTGTTTTTGGACTCTTTCTTTTTTATGGCAGCTCTTTTACTGTTTTCTTCTTCTACAAAATAAAAAAATAAAAATACGCTGTTATGTCACTTTGGAACAATAGACGTTGCATTACTGCACGACAAACAAGTGTCGTATGATTAGTAGATAACTTCACAAGATACGCATTGAACGTGCCCTTAAGAACACAAAATGCGAATGATTTTATAAAAATAGTTACTATGATGACAGAAATAGACAATATTGGTATGCTGCTCAGCGATCAGTACTCGGGAATAGATTCAAAAAAATTAAAAATTTTTTTAAATGCCAAGTAGATACGAATGGTGTTTAGTACATGTACAATTCTCAAAAGGTCTTAATGAAAAGCTGAACAAAAAATCACTCAATAAAATCAGATGCATAATAAATAAAAAAGAAAAAAAATGTCTGGGCAACAATAGCTTTAGAGTGTGGAAATAAATACAATAATACCATTCACACAGTTGCAAGATTTTCATCTAGTTATCTTTCATATGGCACAGATGTCACAATTTTAACCTGATGAATTAAAGCAAGAAAGATCATGCAGTAAGTGGATCAAAGACGGGAAAATGTTATTTGAAAGTTCAATAAAATCAAAAAATTATAACAAAACACTATTTGACAGTACAACACTATGAATTAAATATCGGTGATATGGTTTACATAGGAAATGAAAATAAACGGAACAGAAACAAATTACGCGAATTAAAAGCGGGACCATACGGAATCATCGAGAAAATCTTCAACTACGAATACAGAATAAAAACAGGCCGAAAAAAAATCAGAGGCAAGCCTATTCCACATCACAAAACTCACTCCAGTACAACTATTACTAGTTGGGGCAAAAAAATTTGGTTTTTGGATATGTAAAAAGTGCTTCAATGATGGCATAATAAAATATCGAAAAAGCAATCGACGCTTTTAAAATATAATCCTTAATAACGAACTTATAGTCACAGTTAAACTCACTATCAATACTATCGCATTATAATTTTGTACACATTAACGTGTAAATTCTCAAGACTTTAAATCATACTCCAAGTACTTTATGACACACGTACCTGATAACTGTTGAGCGCCCGTTGTAGAAGAGGACAAACGATTAGAGCTGATATCAATGTTTTTTATTTCCGTTTCTTTTTTAACAGCATCATGGTCGGGCTCTAATTTTGTAGAAATGGTGGTTCAATCCAAAGTAACTTTGGTATCGTGACCCGCACCGCCCGAACTGTAGGTATCATTTTCTGGAAAAAAAAAAAAAAGGAAAAAGGAAAAATTTATTTACAATGTGAATATTTCTTTTTTCTGAAATCTAAAAGATAATGCGTAAGATACTTAGGTACCTATAGGAGCTTTTTTCTCAGTTGAAGACAAATTTTTTTTTTTTGCCCCCGGCTTTTCGTAAAATATTTCTACTGCCGAGTCCGAAGAATCAGAGTCGGGTATAATCCAAGAACGTTTCCGTGAAAGCTGTAACTCTGATGTGGCTAAAAAAACCAAGACAAAATTTATAAATAATTTTTTTCCTTTGAAAAATAAAAATTTGCTTTAGCACGCTAGTAAATAGTCATGAATAATTTTTTTTTTTTTAAATTAATCGTGAGATACCTACCTGACGAGTGTTCCGTTGGATGAGATTCGAACGAGAGATTTGAGCTTATATCAACGTTGGCGATCCCGCTGTCTGATTGGGACGTAGAAGCATAATCAGCAGATTTGGATGTGTCAAAATTCTTGGTAGAATTTATTCTTGGTACAGTCTCGGTTTCTGAAAACAAAAAAAAAAAAATAGCGTTAAAATCTGAAATAGACATTAAAATTATTATTCTTTGTATGAAATCAGTTAAGCGACGGGTTGCAATAAAATAAAATAGTTTAATATTTCTACATGGAAAGATTTTAAAAGTAATGTAATAATTACCGTCACGTGGTTCATTAGGTTGACGTGCAGGCTCTTCCAGTATCTCAACATCCGAGTCATCAATAACTTCGATGATATTTTCCTTCGAATCGTCTGTGACGAGTGGGATGTCTTTGATTTTCCTACTTCCTCCCATTGGTAGTGATGCAGGAGTCGTTGCGGAAGATCTTTTGACGTTTTTAGTGATCTCTTGGGATCTCTTGTTTTGAAGCTCCTCCTCATTTTCACACTTGATCTCTCCTGGAAAAATAGAAGGAACATAACGGTACACTAGGAAGTTTAATACTTGAAGCAACACTAAGAATATGAATCGTGTGAAATGGAAAAGATAGTACGCAGGATACTCACTGACAGGCCGTTGTTTTGTATTTAAAGACAAACTTATCTTCTTCTTCGGCCTATGCTTTTCACAAGTTACTTTTACTGCCGAGTCGGATGAATCCGATGAGTCGGTGTAACACACCAATGGTTTTAGCACGGAGCGTTTATGTTCATTTGTTGGTGGTCTTGACTTGGATGCTAATAAATTAAAGAAAAAAAATTAATCGAGACGGATAACCATCAACTTGTTACATAAAATAAGCAAGAAAAATTACAAAAATGAGGTTTCAAAAGGTAGCAACAATTACCGTTACGACTTGAGTCTCCAGGCTCTGTTGTTGGATTTATCTTCTCGACCGCTCGTTCACCCCCATCCGAGATATCGATTAGATTCGGTGCGTTCTGGTCACTGGAAATTTTCTCACTTGCTGACTGCTTTTTTGTCTTGGTTTCCTTTGGTTCAGATTTAGCTGAAATCAAATATATATATATATATATATTAATATTTTACAGTCATTTTTTTCTTAGCAAAATGAAAAGTTTGATGTATAAAGGAAACAATATTGTTTACAAGCAAAACGAATTAAAAAATTATCATTATAAATTGAGTCACCATTAATTTTTATTTCGTGTGACTCCTGCTCCGGTCGATCAAATTTGGAATCATCATCACTGGAGATGAATATCTTTTCATTTAAAACTTTACATCTTTTCTTCTTTCGATTTCCTCCCAGCGTTGGTGACCCGGGCAGTAAGTTCTTTAATGTCCGTGGGTGCTTGTCTTTAGTACCTAAAACAACATAAACTGCAGTATTCGCATGCGAACAATGGAATGCCTCCATATGATGAGTAAACAAAAGCAAAAATTACCGTTACAGCTAGAGTCATCAGCTTTTATATTTTGACATGGCTTTTTTTCTAGGCGCTCAACATCAGACTTATTTACGGACTCGTCCAGCGCACTTTTCTTACTGCTAGATTCTTCATGACTTGTGTCTGAAACAGCAGTATAACCTGAATAACCTAGCTGGTACTTATAACGATAAAGCCACGCAATTCTGAAACAGCGCTCCCATCGAGAAACTTGAGAACGATTGGTCGAACTGGAGAGAGAACAGGGGTCCGATCGCGTCCTTCGATATACGCGATCGAGTTCGAGTTTGACCGTCACGTAACCAGCGGGAAACTCAAAAATGTTTTTGGTCGTTAATTGATGAAAATAATGTAGATAATGAGTGTATCAGCAGAAACAGTCGGTAAAATAGATTTCCCAACCAAGGCGAATATTATCAGCTCAAATTATTCCAGCAATCATATAGGCTGTGTTCCAAAACACTGCCAGCAGTAAGCCAGCGGGATATCATGTGAGTGCGAAAGAGACAGCATAACATGCTGTCTCTTTCGCACTCACATGGACTTACTGTTGGCAGTGTTTGCGGAACACAGCCTATATGATTGCTGGAATAATTTGAGCTGATAATATTTGCCTTGGTTGGGAAATATATTTTACCGACAGGTTTTTTACCGACAGGTTTCTGCTGATACACTCATTATCTACATTATTTCCATCAATTAACGACCAATAACATTTTTGAATTTCCCGCTGGTTACGTGACGGTTAGACTCGAACTCGATCGCGTATATCGATCGCGTATATCGAAGAACGCGATCGGACCCCAGGAGTCAACTCACTGAGTTGAACTCAGTCAAACAGTGTGACCACGTGACCTGGCGACAGTGGTGACCAACTGACCATGCAGGTCTCATTTACTATATACAGGGTAGTATAGACACACATAAGTACTACTACTATCCTTTTCTAGGCCGACTCAAGTTGCTTGATGCGGCAGCCCTATTTCAGAATTCCGCTTTACAGGCTATATGAAAAATTGTTGTTAGGCAATTTATATCACCTTTAATTAGATTTGTTTCATTAGCAAGTAACTGCAGCGGCAGATTTTCTTTGTTCGTGCTACTGCTATTATTTTTCCGCATGACTGTCAGAAAATTGTCCATAGGACCTTTTACAGCCTTTGGCTTCGATGTGCAGCTTTCTAGTGTAAAAATGGGCATCAAGGGCATTGTGTCATAGAGTGGGTGGCCTGTACACGCCGCACCTGTACAATAAAATAACTTTTTTTACTAATGCTGAAAAAAAAAAAAAAAAGAGAAAATAAAAATAATATGCTCAAAAAAGTGTATCCCAAAACACGAAAAACTAACGCTGGGCAGTAATTGCTTAGTGACTTGACGTTTTTTAAAAATAATATTCAGATTTTAACCAAAATTGATAAAATACAAAAAAAAGTATCGACACAATAAATATTAAGTAAAGGAGCCTCCTCACAAAATCGACAATCTTCGTTTCGGCACGATTATCATTCGTGTGGGCACTAACCAATAACCCATCCAGTTGCCTATAATATAGTGCCCACACGAATGATAATATCCCCCTCGTTTCTTAGAAAATACGCCGAGGTGCAGCGAACACGCGGCAGCAGCTCATGTACTATATTCTGAGAGTATCATCTACATCCACTTGTATAGATTGGACTCAAATAATAGTACACACCTATTGTTTATATTAATTCAATGTACAAGTAAACCGATTGATTGAGGACGATTTCTTTTCTCTTATACACTTGGTCCTCCTCTGCGGAAGCAAACGCTCATTTCTTTGTTATACGCCGCGGCGCACGGCAGCAACTCACTTACTCAACTTGAACTTGCACACATCGTTTATTCAATATCTCGAAGCTTTTATTCCAACTTTATAACTTTCGTTGTTTATTGTTTGAGCGTCAAAAGTGCGAGTGAATCAAACGAGATAAAATTAATGTTTACACACGATAATTAGATCGACATTATAATTACAAAGGAAAAATTCGCGTCATACGACAGAACATACAAATTTAATTTCTCGCGATCAAAAGTCCCTTTGTGTTTTTAAAATCAGCTACTCACTATTGAAAGAAAGACCATAAACAAGAGCCAACGGCAAAGAAAAATAGCCTTGAAAATTTTGTAATTGTGATCTACGTGCCTCTACGTAATAATATTCCTACTATGAGTACCGATTCAAATAACTGATAAAATTCATTCTACTTACTTCAAAATAATTCAGCCTTGATGTAACCCACTCTCTTCTGACTAACAAATAGCCATTGTTTCAATAAACGGCGTGCTGGCGCTGGTCAACTGTGACTAACCTTGCCCTGGCAAATGCCGCAAGTGAACTGACCGCCGCCAACCGCATATGATGAATTTGATGAAAAGCGATTTCATGGAGAGGGGATGGGATGCCTTTGTTGTGGCTATGAGTGGTAGGCGTTCCCAAACAACTGAGTAGTCAATGGTGCATTTCCTAGAATAATCGGCAGATAAACAAAGGACTGAATTTTGTAAATTTCTCAAAGGTTGAATTTTTGATATTTTCGAATACGCTGATGACGGGAAAATTATTGCAAGTGTGTTGCGGATCATTGTAAAAATGACGATTTGTTGCAAATTTCCTCGAAAAACCTTTATATTTTTGTTTGAGTGAATCAAACGGAAGATAATTAATATTTACGCACGATAATTGTATTAAAATTCACGTCATACGATAAGACATAAAAATTTTATTTCTCGCGAACCGAAGCCCCTTTGGGTTTATAAAATCAGCTACCTACTCTTCAAAGAAAAACCATAACCACAAGAGCCAACGGCAAAGAAAAACAGCCTTAAAAATTTTCACAAGTAGGGTAACTGATTCAAATAACTGATAAAACTTACACCAAAATAATGTAGCCTCGATGTAAATGCAC
>JAPYYV010007244.1:0-13571 GCA_030522625.1 Copidosoma aretas | reverse complement strand
CACTGTGTGAACTGTAACAGACATTTTGTCTTTTCAATGAATTTCTGGAGATGTATAACAATTATAGTAAAAAATGTCAATTTTAAATAATTTTTTTCTTATTTTATCTACTTTAAGGGTTGTTTTCACCCCCTTGAAGGGGATGTTTGGAATCCGGACCACTTTTCCCATATTCTGTATTAAATAAGCTGTAAGCTCCAAAAAAAATCATGGAGATTGGTTAATTCATTTTGGAGATATTTTATTTCCGGAAAAAAAAACCCGTCTCGTCCCACTGTGCGATGTATCGAAGGTTCCGTAGTTATATTTTAAATTATAATATTTGTTAATTTTGAAAATAAAAAATTTTCTAGTAATTAGAATAAGCTTTTAAAACAGTAAGAGAAATTATTGTGTATAATTCGTCGCAGAAACAATAAAAAGAGCCATAAGTAGTATCAAAATTACTTCTTTCATGATATGGTGCTCTAAACATAATGTTTAAGGTCTAAATTTCGATAAACAAAATTAACAGTTATGTTGTTTTTTAAAGGTATTTTTGCAACAATTGATCGCATAGTAAGTTTTTTTTAATAAAAATCTGCAGAAAAAATTAAGTAATTCAATGAAATTAGAACAATTTTGTGATTGTAATAAGACTTAGATATCAAAAAATATTTTGTTTAGCTTTAAATAATTTTTATTGCAAAATGTAAGTTTAAAACATTACAATCATAAGTTGTATGACTGAATAATAGGAAATACAATTATGTTAGTATGTAAACTTAAATACTGGAATATACGACCGTCAAAGAAATTTTTGAACAAATTGAAACTTTAAAGTTTTTGAAGCTACAAACTCCACTGTTCGTAAACTATCCAGAGGAACAAGTAATGTTCATGACTTTCTCTTGTACATAACGTAAACTATGTTTAGATAAATGTCAAGTAGTTATCAATGAGTCTTCAGTTTGTACTACAACTATACAGTTGTCTGTCAAGCATGGCTGACCGAATGTCAACGTCTTTATTTGCTTGTCATTTACGCATTTCTTGACCTCCTACTCTAAAAATTTGTAAAGGTTTAGTCCGAGTATTGCTCTTCTTATTCATATTAATTTTTTTTTTTTAAACTGTTGCGAATTTCAGAGAGATGACAAAAAAATCAAAGACATGTTGCAACACAAAAAAAGGTTTTTCAGCAAAAAATTATAGCGACATTTTGAAGAGCAGGTCAAAATCTGTCGACTTTTAATATTTTTATTATTTGTTTCGTTTTTTTTAAATCCGCACGAGTGAGTTCAACACAGTGTGCTTAAACAAAAAATGCGCCTCACGCGCAAGGTAGCCCGATCTCGCTGAACGCGCTCATATACGGAAGCTGGAGGCGGGCAAGGTAGGCATGGATTTCGCAATAAGAAAGAAAAGAGAAAAGGGCAAAAATAAATTCGGATCTACAAATATAATGTTTGGTTTGCATCAAAACGTATCAGGATATATATGACAAATGGAGGCAGGAAGGGTTAGCCTAGAAATAGGCATGAGAAAAACAGAATAAATTTACTTTTTGCACAAAACAAAAATAGACAAGAGCAGGTGGTCTTAATTATGACTAATCAAAGAATCAACGGACTTAATTAATAAGAGTACTACGATATAGGCAAAGATGTTAAAGTTGTGCATGAAAAAGTGGAGAATTGGAAAACGATAAGATTTATAAAAGGAACAACGAAGGAAAATAAACATCACAAAATCAAAGATAATTTCACAACGGAGAGAAAAACTTTCGTCAATCAGAAAATAGTAGAAAACTATGTGGTAAGTGACATTCCTATCACCTGTAAAATGTAAAAAAAAAAGCGTACTGAAAAAAAGAGCAAAAATAAAAAGATATTAGTGAGTTTAGATGTTTTAAAAGGATGAATTGTAGGGTCTGCGATGAAAAAAAAAATATATATGAAGCACACGTAGCTATATATAGAGGAGAAAAAACAACAAGTAAAATATTGATATCAGTCGAAAATATAGTATTAAAAGATAATGGTGGGGTATGCTGGAGAAAGATGATTCATGTAAAAATATAAGATACTTATGTAGGTAGATAAGGCACGACAGTGAAGATTAAAAGTTCAGAAATGTGTTGTGCGTTATAAATTATAATATTATGTAAATGTGAGAAGAAATTATAACACGTTGTTCTATGTTTAATCAATTACATAAGTTACGTAAAGGAAGATAATATTAGTATTATTATAAGAGGATAAAAATTGTTAATAGTTATGAAGGAAACAAAGAAAATGTATAAGTATATATAAATCTATATATGACACGAATCCAAAATAAAATAAACAATTTATATTTACAAATATTACAAAAGAATTTCAAAACGATATCTTATAAAGTTATATCCATAATTTATTCTTAAATGACTAAAGATAACAACTAAAGGCTTACAACTATTTATGTAATAATAATGATTGCGTAAATATTGTATAAATATACATATTAATCAAGATTAACCCTAAGTGCCGATTAAAGTTATTGTCAGTATTAAATTAATAACAATCATTTGACAAATAAGTATAATAATTTCATGTATAAACTATACCTATTCGAATTTTCAGTGAATTTTGATGGGATCGCTTTGGCTATCTATGTTTGTATGCGTATATGAGTATTAAAAATAAACTTTTTCGTTTATTTTTTAGACATGAGAATAAAAATATTTAAATATGGGGGTTAGCGCGCGGAGCGTGCAGGATGCAAAGCCCTACTAGTATATATATCTTCGCTCCCTGCGCGCTTCGCACGTCTACCCTAATCTTTTAGTATTTTTACTCTTATGTCTAAAAAATAGATGAAAAAGGTATTTTTTCCTGCACATATATGCGTATAAATATAGATAACCAAAGCAATCTTATAAAAATTCGCTAAAAATTCGAACAGATACAGTCAATACATGAAATTAGTTTACCGATTCATCAGATAATAGCCACAAATACTGATAATGACTTTAATTGATATTAAAGGTTAATAATAATTCATATGTATGAGTATACAATATTTACGCAATCATTATTTTTACAGAATCAGATATGAGCCTTTGTTTGTTATCTTTGATCATTTAAGAATTTACTATTAAGATAAGGTTATAATAAGATATCATTTTAAAATTCTTTCTTAACATTTGTAAATGTATATAATTTGTTTTATTTTTTATTTATGTCATACATAGATTTTTATATACTTCTACATTTTCAATGTTTGTTTCATAACTTTTAAAAGCTCTCATCCTCTTATAAAAGTACTAATATTATTTTCGATCAAATAACTTACGTAATTAACTAAAGATACAACATTGTGTTTTAATTCCTTTTTACATTTACATAATATCATAATTTATAATGCATAACATATTACTGAACTTTTAATCTTTACTATCGTGCCTTATATATCTACATTTATCTCATATATTTTTACATAAATCATCTTCCTTTAGCATATCTCTCCTTTATTTATAATCCTATATCTCTGACTGATATTCTTAATATTTAACTTGTTGCTTATTTTCCTCTTTACATAGCAATAAGTGCTTTGTATATCTTTTTTATTCATGACAGACCCTACAATCTATATCTTAAAAACATCTAGATTCACTGATATCATTTTATTTTTGCTTTTATTTTCTCTCTGCTTATTCTTTTGATTTTACAGTTTACAGATAATGGAAATGTCACTTATTATATAGTTTTTTCTTATTTTCTGATTGACAAAAGTCTCCCTTTCCATTGTAAAATTATTTTTGATCTTGTTAAGCTTATTTTTTCTCGTTGTTATTTTCATAAATCCTCTCGGTTTCCAATTCTCTAGTTTTTCATGCACAACGCTAACTTCTTTGCCTATTTTGTATTATTTTTATTGATCAAGTCCGTTAATTCTTTAATTAGGCATAAATAAGGCCCCCTGCTCTTTTCCACTTTTGTTTTGTTCATAAAGTGAATTTATTTCCTTTTTTTCATGCCTAGTTCTAGGCTAACTCTTCCCGCCTTCATTTTTATATATATCTTGGTGTATTTGCATTTAAACTGAACATTATAATTGT
Source organism: Copidosoma aretas (assembly GCA_030522625.1). Taxonomy (NCBI): domain Eukaryota; kingdom Metazoa; phylum Arthropoda; class Insecta; order Hymenoptera; family Encyrtidae; genus Copidosoma; species Copidosoma aretas. The sequence continues at coordinate 9,490 of JAPYYV010007244.1, read as the reverse complement.
GTATTAGAATCAATTTTTTCCCCTTTTTCTTTCCTTTTCCATTTCAAAATGCATGCCTACCTAGCCCACCTCCAGCTTCCGTATGCATTCTTTTGTCTTTGTATCTAAAATCAAATTCATATTTTGAATTTTCCTTCTTCTTTTTCTACATATTTGTATTTTGTTCCATAGGAAATTGTGAGCTACGTATGTGCAATATAATTTAATTATTTGTTCGATGAAAAATAATATTTAATTTAAACTTTCTACGCTAGCTCTTTTGCTTGAGCCTAAAACTACTTTGACTGCCCATTGCACCTTACCTGCGTTCTTTCTGTGTGCACCGATACTTTTTTTGTTAAAAACCACACTTCTGGGTCTATCGGTCCATGTTCTCGCTTAAAACTTCCAATGGCTCTAATGCAAATTAAAACAGATCTGTTTTTATTCTTTTCAACTCTCAAAAAAAAAGTTTTTTTTTTGTTCTTCCATCCAGTATATTTTTTGTACTATATTTATCTAAGTCTTTCTACATAGTTTTTTTGTCTTTAAATTTCTAGCCACCTAAAACGACGTAAATCAGATAGTTCACGAAAGTTAATTTTGAGTTTGCCAACTGATACACCTCCTGTATTATTTTACATGCATTTATCGTCTGTAGTCTCGATAAATAAACTTAAATTCACCCAGATAAATAGGCCCCCTTGGTCTATCTTTATTTTTTACATAAATTTATTTGCCCCTGGTCGTAACTACCTGTTCTTTTGTCCATTTTTAGATTCTTTTAAACTCTTTTTTCATTTTTATGCTTATCTTTTTCATGTTTAATTTGACTCGGAACATTTTACTATTGATGTTATAAAATTTTGCTTTAAAGTCCATAAATACAGCAGGTTATTTATTGCCCCTTCCCCTATTTTATTTTTAATGAACTATTTAGTACAAAAATTTGGCACATTGTTCTTTTTCTGCTCTAGTGCCAGTCTGACTTTTGTTTATTATTTGACACTTCTTTACCTATTTTTCTACGTTTTAGCCACTATAATTGCTATTATCTAGAATGCTATATCTAAAAACGCCACTTTCCCATAGTTTTAACGTCATTCTACTCTTCCCCTGCCTTGTAAATTTAATCGATTCTTGCTATTCCATACTTTTTGATAGTATGTGTTTTAGTCTATAAGCTATAAAGTATGTTTTTGAATTCAATTATCCAAATTATTCGCATATTCTTAAAACAGTTTTTCATAATTCTGTCTTCTGTGTATTTTATTTTTTTTTATTTTTACATAGACAATCTTTTATTCAATGATGGATATATCCTCGCTAAATTTTTTTTGGGATTGCTATTTATGACAATACTCCTCTATTTTTCTCTGTATAACATGTATCTTTGTTGTCACTTGAAATATTTACAAGATAATTTTTTCATGCCTCTTTTCTTATGATCATCCGTTTTGTTTTTCTGTTTTTAAAGCTCTCCAGAACTCACTTGAAATCTTACTTTCTGCTACTTTTCTTAGTTTTTTTTGTTTTTTTTTTTTATTTTTATTATCTTATACTATTCTACTAATGAATTTTGCGTCAGTCTTTAATTCTTCTTTTACTCTTTCTTTAATTTTTTAAGTATTTAATGAACATATCGATAACTCATATTTTTTGCTAAATTATTGTGGAATCCTGTTTATCAATTTGCAATGATTTGTAGCTTTATATATTTTATCACTTATATTTCCTCTGTTACCTGTGTAATTTAATTACGTAACCTGTCCTACTTTTTTGTGATGTTTATTCCATATGTATTTTCGCCTACTTGCGCGCTCTGCTTGCCAATTTTCCAATCATGCATATTTATAAGTTGAATTATTTTGCTAATTATCATATGAATATATAGTATTTCTTATAATGATAATGAAGTTACCTTTTATTTATTAAAGTAGCACATAATTCCTTTATTCGTCAATTTAAAAACAAATATTTAAATGTATATTAATATTTTTCTTTATAAACATATCAGATTTTTTCTTTATGCTGTTTTGAAAATATTTGTTTAAAAAAAATTTCCGTTTCAAAAAGATTAGAACAATTAAAATAACGATTTCTTGGGCTAGGACTTCGGCCAGATACACAGACGTGATGGATTGTGATTTTAGATAACAAAGAATTAACCTTAACTTAGCATATATTACAGAGTGCATGTATACAGAACAAATATGATACCTTTTTTTTTGGTTAACTTACTGGCTCTTTTTTTTAAATGACCATTACTCTAAATACTTACGAAACAACTATAACAACAATAATTAACATAATAAAAATAATCAGAGTTTTAAATAAATAGTACAGTAATTCCGTTGATTGAAAACATTTATGCTCTTTCATTTTTTCAACACTTTTACACATTGGATGCAATGACCACCATTCTATTTTCAAAGTTTTTATAATTTCTAGTTTCTTTATAATTTTTTTCTTTAGCTTATGAGTCTCTTTACTGTTGCGAATACTTTTACTGCGTGAATTCCAATTTTTGGTTATTATGAACAACATGTTTCTACTCGATGTATTGTAAAATTTGTAAATAAAGTTTGGAAAATTTATTACAAACTTAAAATTTGTTATAATATAGAAATTTTTTTTTGTTTTAGAGGTATTTGATTGAAATTTTTTTTTTGAATTACATTCAATGTAATTTTAATTTGTAAAATAATGTTTTAAAGGTATAGACAGTATAACATTAAACGTTAGCTGAACCTTAATTTTCAAAGAACATAGTAAAGACAAATTCTTAAAATGTGTTGAATGTAAGAAAAGTTAAAAAAGATTGACACATTAAAATAGACATATACATTATTTATAAAAAGGGAAATAAAAATAAATTTGTAAAAAATGTTTTAAGGGTTTTAAAAGATATGACGGTTGGAGTCTGCATATAAAATTCCACAATGTAAAACAAATAGAACAAATAATTGTTTCATTTATTATATTGGTTTAATTGTTAATTATTTTTTATGTTTTGTGAATACTTTGAAGAGCTAACGTTACTGCTAAATTTTTCAATACTATATAATCAATATATTGGTCCTTATAAATACTTTTTTCTTCCCTTATTTTATTTTATTTATGTTTTTTTAGTATAATTATGATCTTAAAACATTGAGAAGTGCGTAATCTAAATGAAACTTAATTATAAAACCCTATCGATGAATTTTTAATCAAGTTGAGTAAGTGAAAAGTGAGTAGGAGGTTATGAGGAGGCGAAGTGATTATTACATTATATTTGATGATGCTTGCTGTGTTATGTTGCTATTCCCACTACAAAATTTTTTTGCTTGGTTTATCATATCTGAACATTTTGAAGGTAATATTATTTGGAATAAATATAAAAATTTTTTTACATAACATTTTAAAAACGATAAAGAAAGCCAAGCTCTTTTACACTCAAACGAAATTTTTAAAGATAATGACATGTCTTGTAAGCACTTCGGCTTTCCAGAACCATAAGAATCAAAAGAAAATATAAATTTTGATGAAATAAACGAAATCGAATTTTGTAAACAGAAATTCTATGAATTTTTCACAAATTTGAATAAAATTAAAAATTCTATATTTCATATGATAAACTCTAATAAAAAAATTTTATTTATTGATGGTCCAGGTGGTTCTGGTGAAACATATTAATGCAAAATTTTAATTTATTATTTCCTATTCATGAATTAAAAAGTTTTATCAATGGTCTGGACAGGAAATGCTTTAATTTTACTCCCAAAAGGAATGACAAGCTACATATTATTCTGACTTTCTTTAAATTTAAATACAATTGAATCTTTATTTTTAGAATTTGAATCAAGCGGTAAAAATCAAGACATGCAAATATAGAAGAAAGAGATATACGAAGTTATGAAAAATTAACGAAGAAGATGATTACTACAGTAGAAAAACTTTTTTTTATGTAAGCTATATTACCTTTTAAATTTTTTAAAAATCTATTTTCTGAAACTGTTTTCATGACCTGAAATTAATAGCATACTTTTATGGAAAAAGTATTTTATTAAGGATGTTCGATTTGCTTGCATCCATAGAGATATTAGAATAAAGCAGGCGAGGGGTCTTGTCGGCTGTAAGTGGCAACGATACGAGGAGAGAGAGGGAACGCTGCCAGGGAGCTCCCCTGTGCAGTAAAGCAGACTGAGCAGGGGACCAGTTTTATAATAACGCCTAGCGTGTGCTGCTGCTGTATAGGTCTTCTAGTGAGTACCGGTTGCATGGCATAGTTGGCGCACCTACTGCACAGTCACGGGATGTTAGCTATTCGCTGTGTGCAAGTGTATTGGCACCATCTGATGCCAGAACAGTGCGAACTTGCAGGATACTTGAGAACTGAATGCATTACAGATCGCAACGAATTCCAGTTTACGGAATCATTACAATGCTGAACGTAAAATCTATAAGAGTTACAATAACTGACGTAAGTGACTGTAAATGATGTCTTTCTCGAGTCATGTTAGCATTTCACAAGCTTTATTCTATTTACTATCATTCATCTGCTGCGTTATGATCTCCAGTTTCTATTTAAGGTAGTAGTTGACCCAAAGTCACGCATGCGCAGTAGACCTTACACGGACAAGACAATCTTTTGCATGTATACATACTTATGCCTCGTCCTACTTCTGTATAGATATATTAGCTCTGCTTAGCTGTTGGTATTCAGTGAAAATTTTAATCTTTTGATCAAGATTATTCAAAAAGCATACCGCTGTGCATATTGATTTTGAACAATTCGAAGTGTTGTATTATTTTACGTAATCTGTTAGTTTTCTGTAAAGATTTATCGTTTTTTGGCTGAGTAATCGGTGTTTACGTTGCTTTTGGAATGAATTTTTCTATGACGCGCGTACTAAAACTCTGAACTTTGGAACGCAATATTTTCGTTTAGGCACTGCTGAGCTTTCTGAGATCCTAACAGTAGATCATAAATAGTTTAAGGAATTCATGCTTAAAATTTTAAGAAATTTCGTCATCTTGTCATTTCATCAACTACTACCTTAATAAAGAAACTGTGAAGCATGCTTTTAATATGATTTCTATTATACTCACGTCTGACAGTCTAAATGGTTGAAATTCTTAATAGTGTACAGTAGACAGTGTATTGAGTCTTCAAAATTCTCACAAGTCTGCACTTTTCTTCCACCATGGACTTTGCTGTTGTTTTTATTCACCACCTCCGATAGCTTGCACACAGCAAATACTGACCTATAGCTATATGAGTATGAAGTACACTGGTTATCTGCGTATTACAAATACTCGTGAGCGCGGTAGATGCACCGATTGTTTCACAGTGTATGCATTGATCCTTCTATTATTTGATTTAAACATGTAGATAATACTCACCCACAAATGTAGATAATAACGAGTTTTGACTTTTTTCCGACATATATAGGGAGGTACTCGTAGTGTCCGTACATACGTGTAAACCTGTATATACTGCATCTAGGTGGCGCTCGAGTTTCACCGTTTGCATTCTGATTCCGCTACATATATATTCGCTTCGTGCAACAATCTAAAACAGCGCCACCAACGGAAAAAATTGTCCATACTAACTCACAAAACACATGTTTCTTATTAAAATATATTTTTTTCATCATAAAGCAGTAACAAAATTATTTCTGTTCGAAACTTATACCCAACAATAAAAAAAACTTAGCTTAGTTACAAGAGATCTATCAATGCCTCAAAAAAAGTTTATTAGAGGTCATGGCCCACAAGATGCTATGTATTCTTGCGAGTGAGTACCGCCGTTTTTTCCTACGCAGGTGACACAGACGGCACTGTTTCAGATTGCTGAACGAAGCGAATAGTCGACCGACACGATGGTGCATCGATAGAGTCGCAGCTTTGTCGACCTCCGAGATCAAGTGCTCTGAAAAAAATTTGGCGCTGCTGGCGGTCTATAGATGACTCAGCTGTGCGTAGCATGTCACAGAGTAGGAGAAGAGCCGAACCAGTGCGTTAAGTGCTTTGTACTGGAATGGTTGTGTCTTCAGACTTTCCATATTTATGGATAATATATATTGTATCTGCTCCTTTATAGCGTGACCGTAGCGCTGGCTGCCCCACTCGGTTCAACTGCTACGCCGGAGCTCGAGTCAGTAGCTGTTCGGCATACGTCATGGAACATCGGAGAGCCAGCCGCGCCAAATTTTTTTCAGTGTACGGGCATGGGTGGGACTCGGTTCGAGTCCTGCCGTTTGCCTGTAGGTTCGCTTCCGCTGCTTTATTCCCAGGGTTCGATCGACTGTTTCTCTTACGTTGCGGACGTTGAGATGGAAGTGTGTAAGAGTCAGTCCTGTTGTTTATACATAGATACCCGGTCAGGACTCAGGCAACACACGGGCCTTTCCGGGATGGGTTTTTCCCAATTAGTTTTCCCACCCATAGGACTTGTCTTGGGGAATGCGGAACGGTTGTGAGCTACTTCTTACCCCATCCATCCCGTATCTCTTTACACTCCCAAGTGCTGAGTAGCTTAAGTAGTGTTCTCAGTAGGAGCCGGATGTATAGCACTATTATACATATGTCAACATGATGTCCCTGTCGAAAGCATGTCTGCCTACAGATCTTGATGGTCGGGGTTCCATGTTCATGTTTGATAAAAAAATTTCAATTGATAGTAAAGTTTTTTCCTGGGTGGGAATTGAATCACTCCTAACCCACTGTTTCTTCTGCCAATTAATGAACACCGATTAAATAAACTACCGAATAAATACCATATGGCGTTGTAAATCAACAATGATTGTCAAAACGCCAAGTCCTAGCCTTATGACGTTGATGAATAAATGAAAAATATTATATTTTTTAAAAAACATGTATATAGTCGGTATATAGTATTATGTCTGCATGTTACCGTAAGCGTAGTGTGTCCACGTCTGCATGTACGTATGTATGTGTGTGTATCTTGTGTATAAAATATTGATTATTATCAAAGCATATACGTGAGTGGGTGTGTTTACTGTTACTACAATGTACATAAAGTACACAGTACATAGTACACCAGGAAACAGAATAAATGCTATATTTCGAAGCGGAAAGAAAACTTACAAAAAATCATAGTTTTCAAGTATTTTTTAAAGTGGAGATAAACATCACGAGGCACAAATAGAGGTGTATTGTATGGTAATACAACATAACCACAATTTTTCTTGTTTCCATAAAATGATTGTTAAAACATTTTAAAAACTTTGAGCATATTTAGAAAATTAATATGAATGTATCGAAAATTTTCCTAAATAATTTTACGACGATATATCCTTTTCGAACAGAAATGGCTATATTTCGAAAAGAATGCAGGATATGCTGAATATAATTTTTTCAGGTTTCCTATAAGGGTAATATACATCGAAACACACAATTAAAGAAATATTGGGTCTTAATACTACAATCTCTCAATTTTTCTGATATATTGTGATGAAATTGCATAGATGAGATTTAAAATATTTTAGCATGTTCATACAATAATTTTCAACGTGCCTAAAATTTTTAAAAAACTTTAGTTGTCAAAGAATTTAGTTTAATTCTTGAAGTATTTTCTGGTAGAGTTTACGATACTATATCATATTTTTTAACATAAAATAAAAAAAAATTTAATTTATACTAAATTTCTACTTATGTATAAATTTATTGATGTAACATAGCTACTATTAGAATTCATTAAAGAATTAGAATTATACAAATTAGATGTATACTTGCGTATACCTAAATAAGAGCTTTATTTAGAAGTCAATATGCAACTAATAAATATAATAAATTTTCTAGAAAGAATAATGAGCAAGAGAGTTACTAAAGATCTAGATAATTATGAACCCCAAAAAAATTTGTTCAGTTTACTTGATGTGATTGTTAAAAAAAATTATAAGTAAAAGATAAGAGCGGGTAAGTGTATAGGATTATTATTGATTCTGAAGTATAATATTATTCGTGAAATTTTCTTTAAATAACATTTACAGTTCTGTTAATAGCTATATACGAGAAATAATACAAAAATTAACTTTTTCATTAAAAGAAACAATCAGCATTGAAAATTGTGAAATTCATATTAAACATCAATGACGGAGTACGGATTCAGTGTAACATTTTTGATGACAATATTACGAAATTCATACCATAAATAGAAACAAATGAGGTAACATTCATCGATAAAAATATAAAATTAATACTACATTATTCTATGTTTGTAGAAAATTCTTTTGAAAAATATAACTATAAAAGAATCTAAATTCAATAGAAAAAGAAGCGTACAGTTTGAACTTGATATTAATTTCTATTCGGGAATAACTTCCTTAGGAAATTTCAATATATAAAAACACGTACAATCGAAAACAATTAAATATACCAAAATGATTTAAATATTGTCGGTTTTATAAGTGAGTAAATTTTTTAATTTTCAAGTAATATTTATTTTACATATATAAATGAGATTTTTTTACAGAAAGTAAAGGTTTTTTAAAGAACACGTTTACACACAAAAACAAAAAAAAACGAAAATGAATATTTTGGTGTACTTACTGATAGTAATTATAAATAACAAACGAGTTTGATTAAAAGTGAGAATGGAAACAGCATTCGACAGAGAAAAAAAAACGAAATTATCGGTGATATAATAGAACAAGGTGATGTCACGAAAAAACTTAAATAAGAATAATGCAGTATATACCACACACAATATTCTTACATTTTTAGACATCATTTGTTCATAATATAAAATGTTTAGATTTTATAAAAACGTTACCGGGTAAAAAAATACAATTACAATATCTTATAATTGCTGCAGAAATACTATGGAACGTACGATTTATTTATAGAATTCAGTTAATATGTATGTACATGACTATATATTCATTTTCATTTATTCCGTCTTCACAGAACAGTGCATTAAAAGAAACAAAAGAATGATTTCAAGACTAAAAGATTATTTATACATTTTTATGTGAGTATAGGAAGGATATGTTTTAGGATAACATATATTTATATTTATATTATAAATCGTTTTTCAAATTTTTAGGTTTTATGCAAGCATATATTTATTACATGATTTATAAATTTTAATTTCATTACACATTTGTTAAGTAATGTACTAAATGGGTAGTGAACTGTATTTTTGAAAGATTGGCCTGATACAGAAGGAGGAGAGGAAAACTGAAATGGCAAAAAAACATGTGCTTTTACCTTGAAAGTGATCGTAATTAACAATCACACACACAAACACCTTTTAACATTTCCAAAGCACGATTTATTCAATGAAATAAATGAAAAAGAACAATCTTAAACGTTACACAATATTGAGTAATTGACTTGAGAATTGACTTTAAGAAATAACAAAAGAAAGCTATTTAAATTGACTCAAACTTCGTTACACCTGACAAAGGTATTAAAAGAAAAATAACGAGATGAGCTATAGAAGCTCCTTGAGTCGGAGCGTAGTAGAACGGAGCTACATCACTCTACGGGCGAACGAGGC
>JAPYYV010007243.1:0-15347 GCA_030522625.1 Copidosoma aretas | reverse complement strand
TTTTAAAAATTACACACACACATACGTCAAATTAAAAAGTAATATTAATGTTTGTTTATTAGTTTGACTGTAAGACCGATATAAATATTTGTCTTGTTAGATTATACTCGGTGCAACTGGCGCACGCCCTGATTGTTAACTGCAAAAAACTTGTTGCTACTTAAATAATCAACATTTCCTTTTTTAGAGATTGTAGAGGAATGTTTCAAGTTGATGTTTACGTAGTGTGCCTTGCAAAAATTTTTTAATTTCATAGTTTACAAGGCTCTGAAAATCGAAAAATCCGCATTTTTTGAGACTTTGGGAATTTTTTACTCAAAAAGGACGCCACCTACGACAAAATGACTAGGGACATTTTTTGTTTAGAATGGCTCAAACAAACTGAAAATATTTATTTTGATATTGAAAAAAGCAATTTTTATAATTTGTTTAGATAATGTTTGTTTAAAAAAATTGTGACCAGATTGCGCGCTGGCAACACAGACATTCTTAATCGGTAGGATCTTTTTAACAAAATTATGCAAAAAAACGGACTGCGAAACTATTGCCAACGACGCCGCCAATTTCGCCCCCTCTAAACCAACTTAGGCAAAATATTTAAATGGCAACGTCATCTACATTCCATGATTTTTTAAAGTAATTAACTATAATAATAACTTGCTGTCCCCCAGGTTACTGAATTAAAAAGCTTTGGATTCATGTTATATTGTTATTTATTCATTAATTTACTTAAGGTAGCTCCCTTGCGAAAATCTACGGAATGAAATATATTTCATTTGATAGATTTTGATTCGATGAATCCAACGGTGTCCTTGTTTATACCCCGAACTCACAATGAAAAACCTGAGCAGACATATTATGATTTACTTATAGAAAAATCTCCGTTTCCTTTAATTCTGTCCTGCAAAATGCTGGTAACGGGGCATTTTTAAAAGATATTTGCTAAGAAAGACGTGAAAATCAGTTTCATGCCACTAGCAGAATACCGACACTGCTGTATGTATACACCTATATATATATATATATACACAAGTCAAACTCTTATACTTGACTAGAGCAGAAGACAAGGGAGCTACCTTTAATATATTATCAACTTGCTGGCCCCCGGGTAACTGGATTAAAAAGCTTGGGATTGAGGAATTTTGGTATTTAATAGATGATTTATTTATTGATTATATCATCAACTCGCTGTCCCCCAGGTTACTGAGTTAAAAAGCTTGGGATCTAGGTTGTGTTGTTATATATTCATTGATTTATTTAAATACTATATTATTAACTCGCTGTCCCCCGTTTTACTGGGTTAAAAAGCTTGGGATTTAGGTTATGTTGTTATTTAATCATTTTTTTGTTACATATTATATTACTAACTTGCTGAAGCCCGGATTACTGGGTTTATAAGCTTGGGATTCAGGGTATGTTGTTATTTAATCAATAATTTTATTAAATATTATATTATTAACTTGCTGTCTCCCTAGTAACTGGGCTTGAACGCTTGGAATTTAAGGTATTTTGTTATGTAATTAATGATTTATTTAATAATTATAATATTAACTCGCTGTCCCCCGGGTTACTGGGAAAAAAGCTTCGGATTTAAGATATTTTGTTATTTCAATAATAAATTATTTTATGATTATATTATTGTCTTGCAGTACCCCGGGTTACGTGGTTAAGAAGCCTGAGATTTGGGTCATGTTGTTATTTAATCATGAATTTCTTTAAATATTATATTATTTACTTGCTGTCCCCCGGGGTACTGGGTTAAGATGCTTGGGATCAAGGTCACATTGTTGTTTAATTATTAATTTAGTTGAATATTATAATATTTACTCGCTGTCCTCTGGGTTAGTGGGTTCAAAAGTTTGGGATTTAGGTCACTGGGTTCTTGCGGTTTTGTCTATACAGCTTATTTCAATTCTTCCGCGAAGTTGCCAGTCACAATTAAGAGCCCTGGCCGTACATCCTGTACACCATGTACATTAAATTCAGCAAAATATTCGAATTATTGTTCACAGGTTATAATACGGCACCTGGTCATGCCCTGATACTCGGTTTCCCACGCCGCATACTGCGATCGTCATTTTATTTAGCGTTGTGCTTATTGACCAATTGTGCTTATTGACCAGCTGGGTCCCACCTACTGCACAAGCTCTGACGCCCTCCTTCCTATTTATTAATCTAGATATCTTAATGAACAATATGTGGGGAAGATCTCTCTTAGGACGATGTGATACTATACGAGTGCCTACTTCGAAGCCTTCGCATGCTATACCCTGGATCTCCGATCCATATCTCCGATTAAGCGATCCGCATGTAAGTAGCTTATCTACATTATTAGCTCACCAGTAACTACTTGACTGACTGTCTTTTTATTCGGCATGTTAAACCACTACTAGCGCCGTTCTGTTGGATAAATAAGGTTCCCCACTGGGCTGCAAGACATGAGTATTAGTGTACCGCGCGATCAACGTATCAATCATGAAAAATGTCTTATTTATTAATATCTTTTCCTGAATTGATTAATTGTGCAGGTAAGGGTAGAAGAATGGTTACCGAGGAAAAAGTATTTTAAATTTGGGTCATGTTTTGTATCACAATATAATCTTTAAAACTGGAAAAAAGATTTAAATAATTTATGTGGTTTTGAAAACAAGTGGACTATTTAAAATTCAACTTGATCTTGTTCTGTCAACATGTTTTCGTCTGAAATGCTTTGCTTGATTTTGTCTCGGTTAGTTACATCTTGTGCATTATGAGACTCTACAGTACAAACAAAGAGTTGAACAATGTTTATACAAAATTTTTGAGAAAATAACAATATTAAAAAACCATAAGAATCATGTATACAACGTAATTTTTATTCATAATTCACAGAGAACAGTTGGCCCAAAATTTTTTTAACACCAACCGAATTTTGTTATGGCACCACGGTTTTTCCATTAATTTTTGTTCAGTATACAGAGAGAAAAATCACAGGGCTGTCACATAAGTGCCTCTGGTAAAAGTCCACTGAAGCGGGCACCAGTGTTCGCACTATGCAGTTGATGCCATGGCCTCATGTACACAATGAGTGGGCAGCCTGCGCTATAGCCACGGATCAATCTCATGGAGGCATTGGATTTTTTCCATTGCTCTCTTGTGTTTTGACTTGAATAAATGAGTGAAATTCTCCTTATAGTTCCCCCACACTCTTCGTCTTCAGCAAATCAGAGTCTACACATGGCCCCTCTTACCCGCATCCTGCTCTACCTATATGCTCTACCTCTCATTTCGTGTTAATGTGACATATCTGTGGAATACATTGCCACGAGATCTACGCCTGTGTATGGATCGACCAATGTTTAAAATAAAGCTGGATGAATACCTGCTCAAAGTGAACTCTTACAACTAGACAACGTGACACTGCTTTACAATATATTATGAGCACTATTATTGTTAATATTAATTTGATTCCATGAATTTCAAGTGTTATTTGTTATTGGTATATTCTTATATATTTATTTTATATTTATTTTTATTCGTTTTCTTATCTTTTTTTTATATATATATTTTATTTCTTTTTTATATGCCACTATTGTGTTTTTATGCATTTTGTGACGCAAAACTATACTGACCCTTATGTCAGTCATACCTGTACTTTATATGTAATGGGCCGGACTATTTTAGACCATGAGTCTATAGTCCATAATAAACGTTTTCTACTTCTATTTCTATTTCTATATGTATATTAGCGTGCCAGCTGCAAAAGAGATAGATAATACTATAGAAATAAATTTTCTGGGGAGACCTCCACTCCTACTTGTCAAATCTCAAGAGGGCAAGGGAAAAAATCCAATGCCTCTATGAGATTGATCCGTGCCCGGCTATACTATACAGCCATGGCTATAGCGCAGGCAGCACACTTATGGTGTACATAAGGCCATGTCATCAACTGCATAGTGTGAACACTGGTGCCAGCTTCAGTAAACTTTTACCAGAGGCACCTATGGGAGAGCCCTACGATGTTTCTTTCCGTGTATCTATGATTAATTGAAGAATAATACGTTGCAAGCTAAATTTTTAATAGAACAACTTAAATGTCTACATTCTCTTGAAAAGTAATCTTCAAGTTTAAAATGACTACTGCAAAAAAAAATTTTTTCTGAATAAGAGGTTGTACTACATGCTTGTTACCACTTTTTACGGATTGTCATTGATACAGGCAGTTTGTAGGTGATTATTTCCTCTTGGTGGATTGTTTACATTAACCATCAACACTGCATTTGTATACATAATGTCGTTTTTGACAATAATTTATTGTAAAATTAAGATTAACTTTCCGAACAGTTCAAACTAGAGATATGCGGCCCAGTCGGGTTCCACCTTAATCTGCCAGGGCAGCGCTATTAGTGGGTTAACAGGACGAATACAGACCCACTTCTAAAATAAGCTCTGATTAACTTGCCCCGTACTGCTCTCGAAATGCACTTCCTATCTCCCTGGACGGAATGTGGTCCTTGTGCGTCTGCTTTCTTATCGTTTAAAACTCCATTGGTATTTCTTTTAACGCTGTAGCCTACCTTTATCTTTGACACGGTCCTTGTATGCTGGCTTAGTTGTATGCTTTTTTTTTCCTACTCAATTAAAGCAAAATAAGTTATATGATCGGCAGCGGCAAGCATTGTGTACAACACTCGGCACAAGTAGCACGATGCCTAATGTTCGTGCCTCTTTTTTTACGCATTATCATATACGAGCGTAAGGTTTATATTAGCGAATAGCGGATGTGTACGCGTATCAAGTGGTGCAAATTACCGGCTTCGTTTAATCCACACACGCTGGCTCTCTTTCATTACCAACATGATGAGCTCAGAGCGAGGCAGCTTTCAACACTGGCTCACTCTTTTACGCACCATAGAAATATATTTTTGCTTATAGCGCTTTCTCTCTGATTGTCAAAAGCAGCGTAGGTATCACTTTCAATTAAGTAACGCTGCCATACTTACCATCGATATGCTACCCGCAGCAAACGTATAGAGTTATCGGATGCGACAATGTTTTAAATTATTTAAAACTTTTGCTCATTAATATTATAATTATATTATTTTCCCTGTATGATGTATTCAGAATGATTGTATTTTTTTGAGAGAAAGTAATTGTTGAATCTTGGTTAGTGATCATAAGAAAAGTGTTTAGAAAAGGGTTGCTTAAACGATAAAGAAAATTTTAATCATATGGATTTATCTATAATGGTTTAAAATAATACAACAATATTCATGTCCGATACAATGGCCGACTATTTTCATTTATTTGATATCAATTCTTCTTCAAATAAAAATAATTATTTCCGGAATGATAATTTCCACTGATTTTCGGTTAAGTTGCCTCGAGATACTTATCTAAAGGAGATATTCGGCAATTTTTATTATCCTTGAAATTGGTCATGGTGGTCGTGAGATTACCCAATCTACTAACGTATAAACCGATGTTGACTGTTCAATTGCCATAAGATGAATGGAACCACAAATCATTTTTTATATATTTTATAAAAAAAAAAAGATTTACCTTTAGTACTTTTCTACTACATTGCAAGATATACTTTATTTTTCATCGTTTTCTCCTTTGTCTAAATAGTGCATAATGAAGCAATCACCGATCCAATAATTTTATCATAAAAAGGGGCCCTTTTAATACTGTTCCCCCTCTTACAACTTTGTAGCGCGGAAAAAAAAAATCTATCTGAATGGACCTTTCAACAAAAGCTACAATTAAATTAGGTAAGCTTTAGCAAGTGCGCGAAAATACTCACCAAATACACTTTTTATCATACTGCGTCGAAATTAGAAACTTTTCTCCCTCTTTCTAGGAATAAAATTCCTCCCCCCGGCGCAGGATTAGTGAAGAACATCATACAACCCACGGGAGTAGACACAGAAAGCCTCAGATCACATGCTTGTCAGATGTCTCAGATCTGATACATTTTTTATTTTTCCTCCCTAGGTGAGTAATTTAATATTTTTGCGCCTCATGTTACTGCACAGTAATGCCTTTATAGAATATACCGTTTTATACATGTAAAACGATGGCACCATGTAGTTTTTAAAGTGATTTTCAGTACATCCTATAATTAATTATAAATATGTAGCCTTGATACGTCCGTAAATGTAAACTCGATATGCATCTTTTGATATATCACACAAGCGTTGTCTTAATCCGGGCCTAAGCTCGTGCTCAATAGCCTGGGCAGTAATACGCAGCTACGGTTCTGACAACTTAACGCGTAGGCAGCAGTCGTAAAAAATTCAGGAGTGGGATCTGTTTAGACGTATATCGTGGTGGCAAGAGATCCTATTAAACATGAGATCCGTGGTGGCGCGGCAATACTACTTAAGAGGGCATATTGGCATAAGATCCTTCTGGATATGAGACCCGTGATCGCACAGTAATTCTATTGGCGAGACCGTGAGATTATTTTGATTTGAAACCCGTAATATCACGGCAATGATATTAACTAATTTCGTGATTGCATGAGGTCCTTTTGATGTGAGACCCGTGACAGCGCGACGATTCTATTCGCGAGGGTGTGAGATGTGGGTTTGAGAAAGTGTGAGAGTATGGCGATGATAGGAGAAACTGATGAGAAAATCAGACACTTGTAGGGATACACGTGGGTACCGTGGAAAGAGATAGTGGCTATGACCAGATGGTTCCGTCGTGCATCTGGCAGTGATCCCAGAGGACGGCATTGACGACTCTCGCAGTGATTAACCGAGAGGTACTGCTTGACGGCTCTAGCAGAAATTGACCTAGAGAAGCACGGTAGTTCTCTTACAGAAGTAGACCTAGAGTAAGTGTTGTAGAGCAACTGACTTGCTGGAGGGTAGATGGGACCTTTCATAGCCAAAATTCTCTTTTTCCCGGAATTTCCCATAACGGCAGCGAAGGCGTCGAACAGAAGGACCCAGGAAGTGGTGAGGGAAAGTGGGCGCCCAATCAGAATGCGAATTTTTTAAGGCCAGCCTTAAGATTTTTCCCTAAACCACTCCAGCTCGAGAGCGTTATACCTTGGGAGTTCAAGCTTTCGGGGGGCTCCTTCCAGACCCTCCTCACCTGAGAGAGGGGAAGTGGACTGCTTATCGCTTCTGCTCCCGTCTCTCTTTACACTTTGAGAAACGTTGCATATATCTCGTACAAATTAATATCACCACAATCCTGGTGCGTTGATTAGTAGCACTTATTAAAATTATACTTGAACGTCAAACCAAGATGATTGAAATTTGAACGGTAAAAGTCGCACAATTTGGCGATAGGTATTTGGTATACTTTGTTTATCGATATAATTACAGATTTTAGGATCTAGTGACGATGCAGTGTCAACAAGCAAGTTGTTGATTATTAAACCTTAACTACTAAATTACTTGCTACGGAATATTTACCAAGGGATTGAATGTAGTGGATTCTAAACAAAAGATCGTGCGACTATACGTAATTCTGAAGAGTTTGCGTTGTTACAGTAAAAATGTTTTTTAATTGTGGGCGCTACATTTTCTAAAAGGGTATACATGGAGAGCTATAGTTGTATACATCTATGTTTGGTATGAGTGGCTGGATGGAGGAGTGACAGTACTTGCCATCGTTTCAATATTTTTCTACACTTTCACTGGAGCGTTGCGCGCCGCAAATTTCTCAGGGAAAATTCGAGCTGTCAGTTACCTTTAGGGCTTCGCCCATGCGTTGAGAGCAGCAGAGCTTAAATAAATAGGTCAGATAAACGGAGAAATCAGGTGTCGTAGGTTTAAAGTATACAAGGAAAAGGAAAAGGAAATAAAATTGCAAAGATTTTGTAGAGTGACGGGTTCCGACGTCACACAACAAAGCCTTTGCACTTGTGTCAACTGGCGATCATTCTCCCGGCGAACATACTCGGGTAGATTAGGAATCTCGCATGGAGGGTGCACAATCCAATGAATAATCTCAGGTCTTATAAGAGATACTACTGTCACTTTTTCGGTAAAAACAGTCGCAATGTGTCATTAAAACCTTGGTGGTTTAGAACATAATCATTTCTAAATAAATCCGATTTAATAAATTAAAATCACCCTATTTCATGTACTATATTTTATAGCATTAGCGCGTATCTGTCGCGTTTGATATTAAGTAATGAATTGAGCCTTGCTCTGCATTATTATTTGTTCATATACGTTAAAATATTCTTTAATTTAACTTACTCCAGTAACATAAAAATTAATATGTTTATTCTTCAATTCTCTAATTACAAAAATCTTCTTAATATCTGTAGGATTTACTCAAAGCACATTGCCAATTTCTGTATATTTAACCTTACCTGATTGTCAATCCAATCCACGATAGCAAAGCTCAAATCATATAATTGCACGCTTATACTTTTCACTTTATATGTGCCAAGAAAATTGTGGTTTAGTAAAAAATACCCGCGGCATATTTTCTACGTCAAACGTTAGAATCGCGAACTCTTTGAGGACATAATCTTCTCCAGGCTTCTTCAAGCTCTGCACATACACCACGTACTCTTTTGCAGCAAAGACTGACTTTAATGCAATTTTTTGAAGTGGAACACTTTTTATGGCAGGAAGTAAATAGGTGCGTGAGAGAAAGTATATCATAAAATCTATCCCGGCGGCTCCGTAAACGACCTTTACCCCACTTGATGTGCCATATGCCTGTTTCCCCGCCGCACAGTGGGGAAGAAACACTGTTTTGGTTCAAAATTTCCTATACACTACAATTTTTAACCGTTTTAGTTAATTTTTTTTTATTTTTAAGGTAAGATTATTTGTAAGACATCTGTCAAGGCCTATGATTAATTTTCCAAATTTATTGTACTCAACCTCCAAAGACGAAATATATCAAAAACTACTAATTCAATCATTAATATCATTGGTTAAGTAACTTATAAGGCAATAAAATTGCAAAATATCCAAAATATAGAATTAAATGTAATTATTCAAGTAGTGACAATGTATTATAAAGGAGTGACAATGTATTCAAACATATTCAAAACAGTATTCAGACATCTTCAAAATAATGCACTTTTAGGGAGCCTCCGCTATAGGTACGGGGCAAGCCAATTGAGCCTCCTTAAAAATTTCTAATTTAATATGGCTGATCCAATATGGCGGACCGAATTTCAAAAAGTTCTCGAATCTTAGCCAAAATTTTCATTCGTGTGTTCTCAGGGGCGCTAATTACGAATCCATCAATAAAAATTGCAAATTATACATCGCCAATCCAATATGCCGGGCCAAATTTCAAAAAGTTCTCGAATCTTGGCAAAAGTTCTTATTTGGGAGTTTTTAAGGTCGCTGATTACAAATTTGTCATTAAAATTTGCAAATTGAAGATTGCCGATTCAGAAGGGCGGCCCAAATTTCTAAAATTTTTCAAATTTTGGCAAAACTTCTTATTCGGGGTTTTTTTGGGTCGCTGATTACGAATCTGTGAGACAAATTATTAATTTCATGATAGCTAATCTAATATGACTGCCAAAAATTCGAAGAGCCATCGAATTTCGACAGACATTGCTGCTCAGGGTTGTTAAGGTCAGTAGTTATTAGTTTTGTATCAAATATTTAATAGTTCTTAGCCTCCTGTATAATATGAGCTAGAATATTTTATCTAATACGTATACATACAAAAAAAAATCAATTGGTATCCATTTATTAACAGATTTTTAAACATTACTGACCTTATGACTTAATATACTATTAGCAAACTTACTATATTATTAGCATTACGAATAGTAATAAACACAAAGCACTTATATCACTTATGTTGAGAGATAAAAAGTAGACTGTACATTTTCATCGCGTGTTACTTGATCCTAATTATATCTTTGCAGTAGTAACTAAAAGTCATTTTCATGCTTTCAACTGTAGAGGAATAGATTTCCAGTACAAATTAATATTACTGATGGTTCTCAGTTTCTGTCACTTTCTAGCTTCAATAAAAACTATCAGGTGATTCGTACATATCCGCATTATAGAACTTCAACATCGTATTTTACGTCGAACAAGTACGTTTTTTGTGAGTGTATTAGTGACGAAATAATTTTATGTACGTTTAATAGATAAGCGAGTGCATAAATCAGAAGAGAGATTCATAATATAAAAACATGTGTATGTTTGAATCCTGTACTTTTTTTCATGCAATATTTAATGCTTACCACTAAATTTTTAATTTAAAGAAGAAGTTATATAAACCCATTTATTGTAGCCTACCATGAAAAAAAAATACAGGGAGTCATGGAAAAAACGCATAACGGCTATGCTCTAAACGCAAAGCAGCCATGATGTAAGAGCATGGCTTCCAGCTGTGTCGGAAATGAAAGACTTGGGTGAGTAGTTGACCATAGCCAGTTTGGGGATTTTTTAAATCTTGATCAGCCCTTCTCGTAACACTTCTTACCTTGTAGACTACCAGAAAACGCTCCACTTTCTCCCTACTGCTCGACAAAAAATCCAAGCATGGTATGGTCATTAAGCCGCCACCGTCCGCTGCCTTGCGTTTTATCCGCAGCTAGAAGCCATGCTTTTAGAGCACTGCCACGTTGCGTTTAGGAAAAAGCCTCTATGTATTTGTTCCATGACTCGTTATACTTTTATTCCGTAGTAGGTTGCTGATCAGAAAACGCACAAAAGTGGTGCGTTTAATGCAGATACGTCGTACGATAAACACACAACAAGGCCTGTGGGCTTATTGCAATGCATGTTGCCGTGCAATAATGGCCCATATTTTTCTTCGTGTACATGCATATACACACACATGTAGCAGTTAAAACATGGACGGATTTATATATTAGTATCCAAACGTTTTCTCTCTCGTTCTTTTCGTGTTCCTCTAACATACTGTATTTATATATAACTTCTTATAAATATACAATTGTATAAGTCAAAATTTACCCTCCCCCCTGGCCTCGTCCCGGCTAGACTAACCGCAGTTTTCGTAAGAATTAGTTGAATTTTTTCGAGTTTCAGAAATTGTGATTTGTTTTAACACTCCACAGTGGAAAATTTCGACATTTATTTAATCAAAACTTAATATCTCTAGAACAAAAACAGTAAACCAAAAGTTAGTTTCCGTACGTAAAGGCTGGGTAATGTAAAGTACAAAAAAATTATTCAGAAAAGTGACATACACTCAACTAGCTCCAAAAATGGCTTGAAACCCAATCATTTACGAAAAAAATACTAGAAATGTCAACAATAAAGACACTGCAAATGGTGTAAACGAATCACAAATTACGTACAAAAGCTTAATTCGTCATTTAGGTATTTATTGAACACCTTCGAAAATCAAACATAACCTTACATTGAGTATGTCGTGTGCCAAATTGTTTTTTTTTCCATTCTAACCTTTTTAATATTATTGCAAACTGTTCGGCCTATAATTATCATGAATAAGACAAGACATTAAACGTAAGATATAAAGAAATTATAAAAAAAAATTTTTAGGAACTTAACTTACATTAGAAAATTTTCTTCAACCTTGGGTATTTCAAAATGTATACCAAAGTATGAAGAAAAAATTTTAATGACGACTGCAACATACGGGAAGCTTCTCAGCAGAGTGACTAGATGATCTGACGCTATTGTCGCCACGAGCAGCTTAAAAGTCGCCAAAAGTCGCCAGCAGGTACCACCAAAAGCGCCCAAAAATCGCCTATAATGCGCGCGCTTTATAAAAAACCAGATAACTCAACAAGCCTTAAATAAAAGCATTTCGGAAATCCAAACTCTCAAAAACCTCGTAATCCAGGGGTTTGACTTTTGTACGGTTTGTGTTAAATAATAATAAATTAAATAAAAAAGAACATTCCTCTTTATTCTTATGATTATTTATTTGATTTATTGAAGATAACTGTTTAAAATTATTATAATAATCCTACCTATGAATTTTGGTTGATATCAATTTGTTCGTTGTGTAATTGGTTGATTGAGTGGACTGAGTAATGCATGCGATTGGCTGCGGTGAGTTACGAGCGGCAAATTCAAACATCAAATTTGAAAAAATCAAAATTTTATTGAATTTTAGGTTTTATTAATTAATTTTCTGTTCCGAAGAAATATTTCATACAGTTAAAATAATAACATGTTTTTCTAATAATAAAAATTGATGATTATCGATTTATTCGTTCTGTTAGTACATATAAAATTTGATTGTTATCGATTTATTCGTTCTGTGATACGCTGAGATCGGTCAAGGGCGCGTAAATTTAAAAATAAGACTTAAAAAAGAGTAGTTCACAATTTTGCGTTCTGTGATTCGTCGAGATCGGTCATGGGCCCGTAAATTTGAAAATGAGATTTAAAATACAGTAGTTTAAATTTTTGTGTGAAATAAAAATCGTATTGATGTATTTAATATTTGTCTTACAAAATCGACAGATTAAATATTTTTTATTAACTGTGAGGGGTTGGCGCGCAAATCTCGCAGGAGCGGAGCCCCTAGTTCGAAAATAAAAACAGATTTTGTGGTAATTAAATATTTTATTTTTAACATACTTTTTTATAGACGTATACATAAAATAGATATGTTATTACTCCAAAACGTAATGCACAACTTCGCACTATTATCCTATATAAATTGTATACGTATGTATAGGCAAATGTTGTACTGGCAAATGTAATTAATAAAAGGCCAATAAATTAATTTGAATTTGAATTTGAACTCTGCCGTACCAACCAGTACTCAGAGGTCTCAGAGTATACACAGTACACGTACAGGATTGCGGGGGAAACAGAGAGTGAGCCTCGATACATCACTTAGTTAGCCAATGAAGGCCTGGCCTCTAAGACATCATAAGAAGTATGAAATATTTGCTTGTCACCCAATTTGCAGGAAAACTCAAGTTGAAATCGCCAATAAATACCAGGCGGTAAATGTAAAAATTTTGTCGCCAGGGTTGGTCGAAAATCTCCATTTTGGCGATAACTTGCCAAATCTGGTCACCCTGATTACAATTCAAAAATATAGTATTACTCTTGTACTACTAGCATAACCTTGAAATTTTTTTTGAAAATTAAATTGAAAAGTTTTCAAACAGAATTTCTGATTACAATTCAAAAATTTAGTATTACCTTTGTACTACTAGCATAACCTTCAACCTGTGATGCGTGATTTTTGTATCTTTGAACCAAAGGTGCGAGCAACATTTTTCTTTCCAAGCGTGCAAAGTTGAACTTTGTGACTGTAGGCACACTGTGGGCCCGCTGATCTCTTTGCACCCTAGGGCTGGAAAGTTATTCAAGGGCCCGAAGTGCAGCCCGAGGGCACAAAGTGCGCCCGCAGGGTGGAAAGACTTTGCAGTCATGGTGAGAAATTAGTAGTTTTCATACGAGGTTGGAAAGGCTTTTATTTGCGAACCGAGAGGTTTACGGAAGGAGCCGTAGTCAAGGGACGCAACGAGGATCGTATAAAGGTAGGAAATAGTTGTTTTCCTAGGTGGAAAAATAGATTCCGCAACTCGATCGTAAAGGCTTTTTTACGGACCTCGTTACGTCCCTCGCCTTCGGCTCGGGCCGCAAACCACTCGGTCCGAAAATCTAAGCCTTTCCAAACTCGTACGTAATCTACTATTTCATCACAAATGTGCATCTCTCCAGGGCGGTCCCTGGGCCCGAGGGCGCTTGCGAAGCAACGCTCGAGGGATCGTTAGGACCCCCCTGGTCGAATGCACATGAGTGGTGAAAGCTGTTTTTCCTATCTCGGGCCTTTTTAGGACCCTAGTACACCCTCGGTAGGAACAATAGCATTTGTAACTCGATTGTAAAATTTTCTTTACGAACCTCGTAACGTCCCTCGCCTACGACTTGTGCCGCGCCGTTAACCTTTTGGTTCGCAAATTAAAGCCTTTCCAATCTTGTACGAAAACTACTATTTTATTCGTGACCAGAACGAAAGCATTGGTCAAGTGCATCTAAATACTAGATCTAAATAAGATTAAGGCTACGAAATAAAACGAATTGGCTTCTAGTGCCCATGATGATGAGGTGTGTATCATCTCCGAAACTACTGACACATTACCTAGGGAGCATCATAACATATATAAAGAACAGAAAGATGAATCTGAAAAGAGAAAATGAAGAGAAAGGTACTAGGGATAAAAAAAAATCGAGTCAAAAAAGAGTTACTAACTATGATTTATCAGAGGAAGAAGATAATGTAGGCAGACGTGACACAGCTTGTCAAAGAGAAGGAGACGAATAAGGGACTGCAGCAGAGGAGGAGGAAACCTTATATCAAGAGCAGCAGCAGCCAGCGTAAGTCTGTTCAATCAGAGTGGCTATCCAGCAGCACAAGGTAACGTCCGTTAAAAGGGAATAAGTATGGTCTAATAACAAGCATGCAAGAGGATACGTTCGGAGTTAAGTGATTTGCAAGAAGGAGAAACCCTATTGAATCAACAAACTAAAGCAACACTCTTAGTTTTGTAGTACACTATCCTAGCTATAGATATTTCCTTTCTGCTCATAACTTCAAATGCTGATTTATTTCTTTTTTCTTCAAAAGAAGTTGAATTATATACAGGGAGTTTTGTCCCAAATTTAAAATGATCTGATTTTGGGACAAAACTCCCTTTATATAACTTAAAACGACTGGTGACGTGTCAGACTGATTCAGAACCTATGAGCTTTGATATAAATATATTTTTCATCACGTGCTTTTATAGGAAATCATAAAATCGTACCGAACCCTTATACTTTCCCATTTTTTTAAGGTACTTCTAGATATCAGATTGAAAAATGATTGAAAATTTTTATTTATTAATTGCTTAAGAATGTAAGAGTATATTTTTAATGGTTATTTAGAACTTCTACCACGATTATTTATAATTATTGTAAAATATTCAATGTGATAGCAGTCGATTTATTTCTCACTTACGAAAATATGGCAACTTTTCGTTAGGTTAGAACATCTGAAGTAACTGAAGTCATGATTCCCGCCCCAGCTGCTTGTCTGCATCACAAGCGCAATGCTGCCATATTTCATATGCTTGAAAAGTTTTGGGCTCACCGTCTTTTTCTAAGAGCACTTTTTGTCTCTCTTGCTAAAAGAACACCCTTCACTTGATACACTTAGCTGCGAAGATTTTCCACCAAGTAAGAAAATCACTGACATGGTTAAGGGGCTGCATTATATAGTTCCAATTTGAAAAAAGTGGCCCGCAGCAGTGAAAGTCCCGCAGCAACAGCAGCGCCGACGGGGCGGGCACGAGGTGGCCCGGAGCAGAGAAAGTCCCGCAGCAACAGCAACGCCGACGGGGCGGGCACGAGGTGGCCCGCAGCAGAGAGTCCCGCAGCAACAGCAGCGCCGACGGGGCGGGCACAAGGTGG
>JAPYYV010007242.1:0-19497 GCA_030522625.1 Copidosoma aretas | reverse complement strand
AATAAGACATAAGCAACCAAGTTAGGTCACGGTGACGACTTTGGCGCCACCTACACAAAACACGAAATGAGATAAACATGCGAGGGAAACGGCTTCTAAGACCAGAGGTCATGATGAGTAAAACCGTACCAAAAAATATTTTTTTGGAGCAAAATTGAGTTGAAGCGGGAATTTTGACCCTTTTTTTGGCGTTTTTGCATACTGTGCGGCGCGGCGCGGGCGTGATGGTCAGCATTTTTGAAATTAATGTATTTCTCAAATTATATAGTACATTCCTGATAAAAAAAAAATTCAAGTTAAATGTGTTGCGAAATTCTCGTAGATAGCACCATTGCTGAGAAAAGTATATGCAATTTTTCACTCTTATTTTGAGATCAAGCATGGTATCATGCACATGGCTTCTGTTGATGGACGAGTATCTTCTACCAACCTTTTTTTACAGAGCTTGATGTCTAAGAAATTAATTTAATTCCAGCATAATTAAAGGTTAGAAATTATATTCCCCCGTAATGGAGCTTTTCACATCATGTGTCGTTTTATTATTCCAAGTCATCATAGAACAGCTTTAGCATAAGTTCTAGTTATGGTTCTGGAATGCTTATTTGTTGATCTAATTCTGCATGGTTCATTACTTTTTCTTCATCCAAAATTCCAACTTGCGTATAATAAAACTGTACATATTATTAACACTCCATCCACTTAGCATACTTTTGCCCTCTACATCAGCAGTGTTATGTCCATGCTGTATTTCTCATACTGTCTCACCTCTCACTTGCTCTTACATTACTTACAAGGGAAAAGAGCTAAGAAGAGAGGTTCAATATCTCTGCGCCTCTTCCAACTGACACTGACAATATATTTTTTCAAATGTATCGGGCACTTTTAAGTTACGGACCGCTTACATTTAAGGAGGCTCATTACCACTATGTATGACTTTTTTCACATGTATTAATAGAGTAGTCTATCAAGATCTTAAAGTCAAGAGATATCGAAATACTAAAGAGGGGTAATTAATGAGGCAGAAAAAAATCATCTCACGAATCTCGCCATATCAGACTCTATTTTTCGTCTCGCAAAAGGAAAACTCACAAAATACGGGAATCTTTCTCGTTTTTCATTCAATTTTAATTTTTTAATGCTTATTTTACTCTATGGCCAATTTTAAATCGAGTCCTGGTTGGTAGTATTGCAAAATAATCACCTTGTCAAAAATTATGAACATTTGTTTATACGAAAATACGCGCTTATACACTATTCCGTACTATTATGTAATCAATTGTGCGTAACTTTTGACAAGGTGATTATTTTTAAAAACTACCGAGCATAACTCGACCTTAAAAGGTTCTAGGAGTAGAATAAGCTTTAAAAGATTGAAATCCAATGAGCAGCGAGGAAGATTCACATATTTTGTGAGTTTTTTTCTTCGAGACGACAAATAGAGTCGTCCAATATGGTAAAATTAATAAAATAATTATTTTCTGCATCATAAAGAAACCCTCCTTAATACTTTAATATCTTTCTACTTTACGATCTTTACACACCACTCTACTAATAAATTTAAAATAAGGAATATACAGTAGTGAAAAGCCTTCTTAATCAAAACGAAGCCGTTTAAGAGCTTTTTACCATTTGGAACTTTAGATCTTTAATAATACTATACTAAAGAAGAACAGCTTATTTGTACACATAAGAAAAAAAAAAAATTTTAAACATCCGGTATGCATGAGAAAAAGTATGAAAATGTCGTGGCTGCACGCTAGCGTCACACTTACACTTGCAAGCATGGCACTGCTGCTCCACTTGATTACGTTATATTTTGGAACTGTGACACATTTGTGCAAAATGCAAAGGTGCGAAAATACCAGTGACTTCAAAATGCGTGATATCATTAATAGCTGACAGCCTGATCTTCAAACACGGTTAACGTAAAGTACTTAATAACAAAATTGCGCTGAAAATAATAAAATTAAATATTGAATATTTGTATACAAGGTAAGGAGTCACCTTGTATAGACACTGTCAACTAATCGACATATGAAAAACATTAGGTTGGCTTTAATGTTCGAGGCTTTGTGTTGAGCTGGCTACGAAATACTGACATAATAAATTGTTTTGTCAGCTTGTGCCAACTATTTGAAAAATAAATTAAAATATAGTTCCTGTCAATCAAGCCCTAGGC
This sequence comes from Copidosoma aretas, assembly GCA_030522625.1. NCBI lineage: Eukaryota > Metazoa > Arthropoda > Insecta > Hymenoptera > Encyrtidae > Copidosoma > Copidosoma aretas. The sequence goes on along the minus strand of JAPYYV010007242.1, from coordinate 17,318 downwards.
CCAGTTAAAAATGTCTGCAGTGATCTCGAAAACTCAATGGAGATGACGCACAGTGGGGCCAAAGCCAAAAAAACCTAGCCAAAAGACTCAAAAAAGAGAATCTTTACTAGGGATTTTTCGACTTACTATTAGTCACAGTAGATCTTTGAGAGGTAAAGTCCAATCAACATCAGTGCCGAGACCCACTGCTGTTATGCAGATGACAGTATCAGAGTAGCGTTCAATCGAGAGTGTGATTTGTCAAGCCAGATAGAAATAAAATCAAATTTTTGATATATAGTTTTTTAAAATCGCCATTGATTCAATTAAAACAGAATGCAATTAAAAACTACAGGTCAACAAAATATGACAATTACTAGTAAAGATGTGAAAATTTGCATAAAATGCAGGTTATTAGGTTTCCCGCATGATTTTCCGTTTATAAACAAAATTTTTTTTAAAGTTATGAAGTAAAAATTACCTAAAGTACCACCTAAAAGTTTAAAAGTAACTGTAATGTAATGCATGACAAACAATATATCCAAAATCCAGCTGCACCTGCATGCACCTCTAAATTCAATTGAATTTTTTTTGCCATTTTGATAGCAGACTAAATAAAATTAATGTTATAAGAAAAAATTAATTTCATAATCTTACCAGCTCCATTAGCCCGATTTTGGCCAACTTAATTTTAAGAAGTTTAGAATTTGACTTTCTTACTTTCAGTCTCACTAACATTTTTTTTTGGTACGTATATGTCGACGATGTTATGGCCTGTTTGCCGAAGGTCGGCGTGAATTTGTTCCTGACACACTAAAAAGTGCAAAAACTGCACTAATGACTATTACGTCAAAACTATAAAAATGAAAAGGAAAGCAAGTCAGTCTTGTTTGATCATTTCTTACAAACAGGCCACCTAATTAATTTTTCCAAAGATGATATTAAAATTGTAGACAATTAATTGATTGATTAAACATAGAAAATTTGAGAAATAATTAAAAATAAATATATGTATGTGTATATTTATAGTTGTTAATTGGTAACCAAACAGTTTTTTCTAAATTTTGAGCGAAAATCATGCGTAAAACATTATAATCTGTATTTTTATACAAAACTTACCTAATTTTACTAGTAATTGATAAATTTTACTATTCTGTGGTTTCTAATTGCATTTAATTTCAATTGAATCAATGGCAATTTAAAAAAACTATATTTATTTAAAAAATTTGATTCGATTTCTATCTGGCTTGACAGCGTACACGCTCGATCGAACAATAATTTCACACTGTCATCTGCATAACATCAGTGGGTTTTGTCCCTAATGTTTATTGGACAATACCTCTCAAAGATGTACTGTGACTAATAGTAAGTCGAAAAATCCCTAGTAAAGTTTCTCTTAATTGAGTCTTTTGGCTAGGTTTTTTGGATTTGGCCCCACTGTGCGTTATCTCTATTGAGTTTTTGGGATTGCTGCATACATTTTTAACGGCACCTAGGGCTTGATAGACAGGAACTGTAATTTTTTTTTTTAATCAGTTACCACAAGCTGATAAAATAATTTATTATGTCAGTGTTTTATAGCCAGCTCAATATAAAGCCTCGAACAGCAAAGCATATCCAATGATTTTTATATTTCGATTAGTTGAGTGTCCATTCAAGGTGACTCCTCACTCTATATTAAAATATTCAATATTTATTTTCTTACCATGAGCACAAAGTGCGGCAGAGCCTTTGTGCCCTTGGGCCGCACTTTGGGCCCTTGAAATCACTTTGTGCCCACGGGCAGAAAATGATTTCGCGGGCCCAAAGTGTGCCCATAGGCACAAAATTGCAACTTGTGCCCTGGGTAAGAAAAACGTTGTTCCTACCTTGGGTACAAACATATAAAAACCCCGCCCTTGGGGCGTGATTTTTTTACTTTGTGCCCATGGTAGGAAATCTACTATTTCAATAATTTCTGCGCAATTTTTTAATGAACTACTTTACTTCTTCTTCTTTATTCGCAGTCACTTACCAGTCAATGAAGGTACAACACATGCCGCCCACAACTTTAATGAAGTTCCTGTAAATGACTTAATAAAATTTATCGTAACTAAAAGGATGCTGTACGAATACCTGCTTCATACAAACAAAGTTTCAAATACGCAAACATGTCTCAAGCTGTACATCTGGTTATTGGTTTTCTCAATGTATAGATATGTTAAGTATTTTTTCATTCATCTATGAGGCAAATTTTGACTCTAACAATGGAGCGGTAGCCATGTCTGTCTGCTACTCAAACTTGCATGTAGCTGTAACTACTAACTTGATGTATATGTTACGGATAAAGCTCAGAATCGGATGAAGCTAGCTTGATCCGGGTAAAGCTAGCATTATCCAAAATTGCCGGTTAAAATGAGTCAATCAATGAATTAGGCTACCCTTTCTGAATGGGGCTAGCTTCATCCAAAGGTGTTTGGATTAAGCTGGACAGGCTAATGTAATAAGTGATAAATACCTTTATATCGCGTAAGTTGTAGCAAACATCTGTTTATTATGAATACTCTGATCGGTACGCGCAATACCAAACATAATACAATAACAACACGACTAAACACACACATACTAAAACGCACAATAATATGACAGTGCTGATCTCAAGCAAGAATGTAAAAAATTGTACCTGAGTGTGGCTTGAATACACAACCTTCTGCTTACCGGACAGATGCTCTACCAATTAAGCTACTGGGGGCTGCGATTCACATCCACTATAGGTTCTGCTTAATTTTTCATTCACGCCTATTTTCGTAATCAGATGGTTAAGAGTCCCGACTAGATCAAAGACTCAGTAAATTTCATTGGTAAGGAGGTTCTTTGCCCCTTTATGGATAAGATCGGAGTAAAGTAATTTTATTGATCTTATAGGGTACATATTTAATTCATATAGAACTTTAATTCTGAAACGCACTATAATATGACAGTGCCGATCGTAGGCAAGAATGAAACAAATCGTTTCCGAGTGTGGCTCGAGCACACAACCTCCTGCTTACCAAACAGATGATTTATTAATTGAGCTACCGGGGGGCTGAGATTCCCATTCACTATAGGTTCTGAAGAATTTTTTCATTCTCGCAAATTTTCAGAATTAGATGGTTAAGAGATTTAGAAAATTGGCGAGAATGATAAATTAACCAGAACCTATAGTTGATGGGAATAGCAGCCCCCCGGTAGCTCAATTGGTAGATCATCTGCTCGATAAACAGGAGGTTGTGTTTTCGAGTCACACTCGGGGACGATTTTTTTCATTCTTTCTTACGATCGGGAACTATCATGTTAAAGTGCGTTTTATAATTAAAATTCTATATGAATTTAATATGTGCCCTATGAGATTAATAAAATTACTATCCTGTGTTCTTATTTATCACGGGGCAAAAAAGTTACTTACAAATGAAATAAGACAATAAGGCTTTTTGATTTACGGTTGCTGTTGTCAACTGTTTGTCAGTCGAGCGTCGTGTATTTTTATTTGTAATAATGGATAAACAGTACGACAGATTTAAAACATCGCTTAATGAACAATTGTTAAAGTTAGTAGATTCTAAAGGTAGCAATAGTTTCTATATTAGTGGAGTGCAACATGAAGATATTTTAAATAGTGTCAACGAAGCAAAACAAGCAAACGTTGAAACGAAAACACAGCGTTGTCGTGTATATCGGTATGATATGTTCACTGTTAGTGGTATCAATAAATTGATAATTTCTTGAAAAGAAGGTATTAGACATCATAATAATATTTTGTACATACATTAATAAGTTTTTATTGAATTATAATTAATGTTATCACAAATAAGGAAATGTTTGACGTACTACACTAGGCACATACTTCAATTAGTCAAGGTGAAAAACATTGAATGATTATTGAATTACAAAAAAAAATATAAAAGCGCTACACATAAATTTTTATATTATTTTTAAAGTTATTTGTATCTTGTAAAAAAAAAAAAAAAAAAAAATATACAAAAAAGGAGTAGTTATGAAACCTATTGTATTTTTAAAAATGAATAGTCGTTGCCAGGTTGATTTCTTTGACATGCAATTAAATACAAACAAGGCTTACTGATTCATTCTAGTGTATCACGATCACTTAACTAAATTCGTTCAGCGTCGAGCAATAAGTTTAAAAACAGCTGAAGGAGTAGCTAAAACTAAACGTACAATATTTTGTATTTTTGTAGCTCCAGTTGTACTACAATCAGATAGTGGACATGAGTTTGTAAATCAAATCAATAAAGAGCTGCGTACCCTGTGGCCTGGATAAAAGATGGCACATGGTAAACCCTGGCACTGCCAATCGCAAGGAAGTGTAGAATGGGCAAACCAAGACATACAAAATATTCTTATAACATGGATAGAAGATAAAAACTGAACTAAATGAAAATATTACGTAAGGCTATGTTCAACTATAAAGTTAAAATCTATCTCTCAACTTCTTTACTTCCCAAAGAAGTTCGTCAAAATTTGCGATCTGAAGAGGATTTATAAGAAATTTGAAATGGAGCTCACGTTAAAGATGCTTAACTACTCCAAGAAAACTGTGATACTCAAGATACTGATTCTCAACATATTGATACTAAAGATACTGCTCAAATTACTTCTGACAAGAGAAATCGTTTACAATGTAACAATGTAAAAGAATCGTCAGAATTATCAAATCATCTTCCTAGCGCATGTTTTAAGATATCAAATATAGACCAAAGTAGGTATGACACAAAGAAAACTTTGAAGTTTAAGTAAAAAAACTGAAAATTTGGTCAAAAACTTAATTTCCAATACGTAATATAGGTGATACTATAAGAGTACCCATTTTATATGTGGATAGAGGACGTGGAGTATTTAGGAATATCCTTATGGGTTATAGTGGAAGTAGACGCTAATTGCCTGTATAAGCTTGAAAATTAGCATGGTACAATTCAGGAGGAATTTTCTCAAAACCAATTTACACCGCGTAACGCAGTACTTGTAAATATTCCTTAAGTATCGAATGTAAAAAAAACTTCGAGACAGTTAGCAAATGAGCAGTCTACATTTAAAGGTCAGGGTTACAGAGATGTAATTGCAAAACTGGGTGACAAAAACAGGTGCAAGTGCAAGTCTTCAGGGTTATTGTACGATTCTAAGTGTCGTCATAGTTTGTCATGTGGAAATAAATAATTTCAATTGTTTTTTTAATTTATGTAATCTACTTTGCTCTATGTATTGACAACGTACTACATTTATTTATTTCTTTTAATGTGATTAACAAAATCGAAATAAATTATTTGGACAATAATTAAAAGCCTTCATTGAAAATAATTGTTTTCCTACACATAAAAACAACATTATCCAAAGGTGCTGAGATAATGCTAGCTTCATCCGGGTAAAGCTAGGCCTATCTGGATGTTTATGCCAAATTTAATGTTTAACCAACTTTATCCAAAAACCATGGGTAAGGGTAACTTTACCCGGATGAAGCTAGCAGTATCCAAAATACGGGCTTTATCCGTAGCATATACATCACTATATATTACATTGTGGAGGATGGACTCACACATAATATGAATCAAAACGAAATAATTTTGATCATTTATTACAAACTAAAACTTTATTATAAAGAGTTCTTTGGCTTCCTTTCTATGTACAAACAATTATATTACGCTGCCGCCTGACATATTGCATTGCTTTTGTTCTGAGGATAAATGTATGCCGTTTATCGTAATGTATTAATAAATAAATAATAAAATAACTTCTAAGCAGTATCCTAACTATAACTTGTTGCAGATAAAAACATTATTTTTGCCATGTCTGTGCTAGTCCCTATAATTCTTATTTGCTTTGAAATTATTGTAATCTAATGATTAAACGATAGACACTCTCTTTGTAAGGGTTTTTGTGTCAATAATATATTATACGAATAATATTGATTTATTTGACATCAAATCCAACTTTTTCGGTCGATAGTAATCACACATAATAAATTAAAGGGTCGTCAAGGAAAAGGCTCCATTTTTGTGTGGGCATCAGGAAATGGTGGACGTCATATTGATTCATGCAACTGTGATGGTTATACAAATAGTATCTTCACTTTATCCATATCATCAGCAACGCAAGGTGGGTTCAAGCCGTGGTATCTGGAAGAATGTAGTTCAACGCTCGCTACAACTTACTCATCTGGCACACCCGGTCACGATAAAAGTGTTACCACTGTAGATATGGATGCGAGTCTACGTGAAGATCACATTTGTACTGTTGAGCACACAGGTACATCTGCTTCTGCACCTCTTGCTGCCGGTATTGCTGCCTTGACTCTTGAAGCAAATCCAACATTAACGTGGCGAGATATGCAATACCTTGTAGTTCTTACGTCCCGTTCACAACCACTTGAAAAAGAAGCTGGCTGGAGTCTGAATGGTGTAAAGCGTAAGGTACTAAAACTTCTTTAAATATTTGTTCTTAGAATGACGATATATATTAGCAAATATACACGGAGATAAAAACTAACGATTTTAGCAGATGATCATTACGTACTTGTATGGTATGAACCTTGACTATCTATCAAAGCATGATATTATACCCTACAAACAGGGCTACCCATACTTAGATAGTACGAAACGTATGCAGTATACGTATGGCTGCCTGTCGCAGTAGCGATGTTCTCATGCAGGGAGAGTGTGACATAATCGCATGCTAGAATTTCAGAAGTTTCATAAAATTTTGGTATAGAGCTCGTGCAACTGCAACGATAGCTTCGCCCACTTATACCGAATCGCTGTGTTATTTTGCAGTCGCCTCGTGCCAATTTGGTATACATTGGCGGAGCGTATAGTCGCAGTGGCACTTGGCTCTATACAAAAATAGCATGGAGCTTCTGCAATTTAAGCATGTGACGCTGTCACGCTCTCCCTACATAAGAACACCGTTACTGCGGTAGGTGGCCATACAAATACTGCATACGTCTCATGCTATCTGAGTATGGCTGGTGGCCCTGGTTGGAGGATATGATTCTGTGCCTTAATAGCTACACACCTATACTACATCAGTATTAGTACGTACTATGCTAAAATCGTTAGTATTTTATCTTCCTGTACTTACAAAATAAAATAACATGGATAATAATTTTAAGTCTTAAAACAGTTCGGAAGCAAGGATTTAGGAATTTAAAAGTACTTGGGAATTTCTATGTACATCAGAACACAAAAGTATTTTTTTCATAGGACTAAAAACCAAGGCTGTATTGATAGTAAAGTAACTTGGTAATATATCAATACACTTTTTACTAGTAAATCTTTCTGCATTAAAGTATTTGCATGTGTATTTTCTTAGTATCAACCAGCACTGGTTACTGGTTTGAATGTTTTTTTTTGTAGATCGTTTTATTTCTATTACACTTGCACTAGTTTAATAGATTCCGATTTAACTTTTTCCTCCAAAGCAAAATATTAAAAAAAATGTTTTAAACACTTTTGAGAAAAGTTTCATGTTTGGCACTTAAATGTATACACACATACTCTCGGGACTCTGAAGAATCTTGTTTAGTATGGAATTATATTATTCAATCCCACGTATACATATTTTGGGCTTTTACGTATATTGTCCCAACCTCTACCATCTTATTCCCTATTTCACCTGCTTTTCTAAGTATGCAAGTTTTTCATGCGAGCCCTTTGTGTTTAGATCCCATATAAAACTTGGTCAGACATCGTACTGGGTACTATTTATGAGGCACAGGGAACATGTCTATCACGATCGGTATCACATTTAGAAAAATCATCTTTTTTGCAGAGCACTCACCCTGCAGTATCGATGTTAAAACTGCTAGTACATTTCCCGGTTAAGCTGGTGAGGTGTTGACTTTCTTTGAAAGAAGCCTCTAAAGATCAAAACGTTTTTGGAAGTCCACTAATTGTCTTATTAATCTGGTTTTTTTTCTATTCTAGATATATATAAAGAACCAAGAATATAATCTTGATGTTTCCTCCTATACATCTCCTTAAGTAGTTCGTATTTTTAGGGATAAGCATTTACACAAATCAAAATGATGAAAGGATTGAACAGAACTAGCTACAAAAGGTTAATAACAAAGACGTTCTCTGGATAAAAATCTCAGATGTAAGAGGTTCCGGATACAATAGCTGTTTTCTACAGTGTAGTAGTCCAATATGAGTGTTATAGTGATGAACGTTTCAAAAATTATAAATAAGTCTATTCTTTCATAACATCAAGTGTTCTTAAATAAGGAAGACTTGATCATTGTTGCATATGTGCTACGTGCGTTAAGCTTTCAATGTTATATAGAAAATTCAGTGTAGCTTAGTCGCTCTACGCCAGGACGCGCTCCTTACAGGTCTGAACAGCTGTTTTATCCCCTCCCCCTCTCCTCAAACAATATGCTTGCCTGGGAGGAACAAGATTCCATCTCAAATTTCGGCTGAAGAAGGTACCATCTCGTTTAGACCGCTGAGAAAGGTATTATCTCTGCGCTCCGGGGAGTAAGGTACTATCACAGCACTGCGGAGAAAAGGTACTTCTTCGGCAAGGCGGGGAAAGATACTATTTCGGCGAAGCTGAAAAAGGTACTATCTCGGCAAAGCAGGAAAAGGTACTATCTCGGTACCACAGATAAGTGGTTGTATCTCGGGTCGGTAAATAAATAATCGACTAGCTTTTTGCACACTGAGAGATATCAGAGACATCTACTTTTTCTCGTAAATCCAAAATCATTTAGTTTTTTTAAAGCCACGATACAACGATTTATACAAGTGTCTTAAATTTTTCAATTAACATGCAATCATCAAAAGATATTCACAATTATTTTGACTCACTGATCAGTATGCACCGTCAACAAAACCATTTGTCTTTTTTTGCTTACTCAAAGCAAGATTCAAAGTAGAGTTTCTCTCCACAGCGCCGAGATGGTACCTTTTTCCGCTTCGCCGAGATGGTACTTTTTCCAGCTTCGCCGAGATAGTACCTTTTCCCGCTTTGCCGAGATAGTACTTTTTCCTGCTTCGCCGAGATAGTACTTTTTTCCCCTTTGCCGAGATAGTACCTTTTCTCCGCAGTACCGAGACAGTACCTTCTTCCCCAGAGCGCCGAGATATTACCTTTTTCCTGCAGTGCCATGTTCGTACCTAGTAAAGGGCCTATCATCGAATTACGTTTGACTCCCCAGTACCCCAAAAATACTCAACGAAGCAGGCCCAAAAAATATATGGACGTCCCTCAGACTCTTTCATTACCTAAAGTTTTTGTCACATATTCATAAGGTGTGTGGTTTTTCCGAAAAAGAATCTGACCTAAAAATCATAGCTTCAATCGATAAGAATGTGTGACGGATTTTTAAAAACGACAAATTTTTAATACTTTATTTTGCATTTACCTTTAAAAAAGATGGGTACAAAATTTCAAATCAAAATATTAAAAAGAAAATATTTAAGAAGCAATTTAGTAAACAATTTTTGTGCCATGCTATGCTGCAACTCATGTTTTTCTTTATCTACTTATAAATTAAAAAATACAAAATTGGCTCGTCTTGCCTTACTCAGCTGTTTCTACTTTGTTCAATATGCATCGGACAATTAACAATAAAATCTGTAGAAATATTGTTTAGTGCCATTGGAATTGACAACATAAAAATTCATGCTCTCTGACGGATCATTCGAAAAACAATAACTGTTAAAAATTAATAAGAAATACATGTGAGTTTTAAATTTCATCAATAAATTATAATCTTGACTCATTTTTCCCATTTTTGCAAAATTTCTTCAATGAATGTATCATAAAAGTATCTTAAAAGTATTTAAGATACTTCTACTCGTAGTTAAGTACTCTTTTGAAATTCAGTATCTTACTTGGACTGAAATACTTTTTTTTCAAAAGTATCTGCATCATATCTAAGATACTTTTTATTGAGTATCTTACACAACACTATCTTAATGTATAAATATGTTGGTCTTTATTCTTGAAGAAGCTCAACACTCGTATACAGCACTGAATTTGTAATGATTATTTGAGCTGTCTCTTGAAATTTGATGATAATAAAATATTGTAAATACAGAAAAGAGGTACGTTATGAGTTGGTAACATTATTGTTTCGTCAAATGTTCATTTTAGCAAACGTGTGTATTTCAATTTTTCAAGAAGTACTTACTACGGACATCAAATTTGTTAGCTTTTATTTCATTCCACTTTTGCAATACTTGTGGTACTTCTTGATCGATTTCAGATAAGATAACTGCGGAAATTTTTTGAAAATATTCAATCAATAAAAAGATACATGCAAGCTTTTTTAAAATAACGTTTAAATAGGTAAATTTCTGTATAAACAATCGCACACAACTTCTTAAACATTGTATATTTTTGAAAATTCTCCGCTGATACTCAATCTAAAATTGATCATGAAGTAAAAACAGGCTTTGCAGCAATAAGAACGAATAAAAAGCCAAAAAGATTCATGTCTTTAGTGAGTACTTCTTAAATATTTTAAATACACAAGAATGTAGAAATGCAAATTTAGTGAGACAATTTTTTTCTAACTCATAAAGTACCCTATGGCGGTACTTTAGTATCTCATCATTATTGAATTTTCAACAGGCAGCTCTAATAATAATAATTACAACAAATTCAGTGGCATAAATGAGTGTTAAGCCTCCTTAAAACAGTTTTAATGAGTTTCGTTATCATATGTAAGTAATTGTGTTTTCTTTAATTTTGAAATTTTCTTGCCCACAGAAAGCTCAACTGTGCTCTAAGGGCTAAAATGCTTAGGACAAAAAAAAATATATTGATAACGTGGACGCAAATTTTAAGCTGAAGTAAAGTAAAATTAGAGTCAAAATATTATCGGCACACTTGTAAAAAGACTTGTTGGTAGAGACACTCATACAAATGCCAATATAAAGAAGTGTTGATCACGAAAATTTCAGACATAACTACACAGATAGGAATCAGAAAAAGTCATACATAATTTAGGCTTAGAGATATTGCCTAAAGAAATAAAATAAAACGCACGTAGATACCTACACTAAGGTAAAAATAATACTCCTAGTAGCTCATTTATATTATCTAAATAATGAATAGTACTTCGATAATTGATATAAACACCACATATAAAGTTTTATTAAACTTTATAAACCAAAATCATTCATGTCTACAAGACAAAAATGATACAAAAAGTATCTGTGACATGATATAAAAATGGTATTACGATATTAAAAATGATAGAATGCAATCAACATTTTAAACCCTCTACACAATAATTTTGTTTATTGGGTTATTATCCAATGCCACCGATCCAGTGTTCCAAAGCCTATTCACAGCCTCTTCGCACATTTGATTAGATTATTGAATGACTTATCCAACGACCCAAACTTAATAATTCAATGCCACTCCGACAGCTCCCTAACATATTATATTGGGTGATGTCGTAATTTATCAATAATCTTGATCCAACAATGCAAAATCCGCCTACTGCTCTAAAAAATATTTATTCAGTTTTAACTACTTGTTTAGTTTTTCGTTATAATTATCGAGTTTTATTCCTCCATGACCTGTCTTACGACCCCCTAAAAATTTGACTTTCATATAGGTGTATTCATCTAGGAATTAAATCCCAATAACCCGATTGGTTTAGTTGAAAGAACGTTTACTCTAGAATCTAAAGAAATCGAATTTGGATCTATGTTCCAATTTATTTTCTGCCACAAGTGTAAAAGGCGTTTCATAGGTTTCGACCACTAATAGCTTTTGTTAAGTATAGAGTAATGCTTTTAAAGTCCTATATTTACGAGGAATTTCTTTATATTTTTCTGTAGAAATTTTACTTTGATCTGTAGGCAGAAATAATCATCAAATAACACAATACGAAATATAAACTGAGAAACTTATTTATCTTGTGGTTTATTACAGATAACTAGTCATACAAATACTAACCATAGTTTTTAAGTATTTTTTCATGCTGAAGATTTAGTATCCAAAAAAAACGTTCAAGGAGTTGACGTCTGATGTATTTAATTAGAACCTTAAAAAAAAAACGACAGCATTATAGAAAGCATGCATCGAAGAGTGATTTTTCTCTCGTTACGCTTTTGTTTGAATTTTATGTGGGCGATAAATAACGGTTTTTGTATAATTGTAATCTAAAACTCAAAATGTTTAATAGCTCTGTACAACGGAACTAGAAATAACGATAAATCCGATAACACTCTATGATTATGTAAATCATACTAACCAGCCTCAAAACATTTACTTTTTTAATTATGATGAATACATTCATGTTGGATTTGCCAGCATTTCACAAGAAACAAATATTTTTTTTATCATTTTGATAATATATTCATAGATAATAATCTTTTTAAAGTCACAATATTTTTGTGGCAATACGCTCCATTTATGAAATAAAATACAGTAAAGAATATCAATATACTGACCATTTTCAAAACTAAAATTGGTTCAAAAGTACCTATACGAATCACGTAGCATTGAAATAGAAGGTCTAAAAGTATAGGAACCGTGAAACGGACAATGCCGCGCCGTAAGTTCACTATTTGTTTCTTGTAAATATGTTTTGATAATCTTTCGCTACCTGTACATTTGAAAAGACTCCCTTAAAAAAAAATTTTTTCTAATATTTTTTAGTACATCATACTAAATGAATTAATTTTTGAAACAACTGATCACGTTTTTAACGTTCAAATATTAAGAGATTACCGATGTAAAATATTTGAAAAAACTAACGTTTCTGACCCTGATAGAATCAGTTATTGTCATACACGATTATGAACTTCAAAAAACGTAGTGTTACCATATGGGCGATTTTTTTATAGATCGAACACCATTCTTGCTAACACATTTTTTATTTGGCACAAACATTTTTTACGGGTTCCATGTCGAAAAAAAAGGATACGTGTTCAAGAAATTTTTTTTTTTTGTTTTTTCAAATTGAGTGGGTTAAAAGTTTGATATTTTCGTAATTTTTGCCTCAGAGACTCATTTTCAAAAATTCATTACCTCAGTTCTTTTTAAGCTAGCAAATTTTTTTTTTTTAATGAAAATAAAAAAGTAAATTTCAAGAAAAGAATAGTTTCGAAAACATTTATAAAATTTCGTCTATTTTGATAAACAATTTAAATTTTTAAATCAAGTTTCAACCATGGTCGCCAAATTCAAACGATTTTTCAGTACAACCATCGTATTATGCGTCAAATTTTCTATAAAAAACGTATATTTTAATAATGGACAAATTTTGTTTACTGTTACAGATAAATTTATTTAATTAGCGCGGCACATCGCATTGGCGCGTGGTTACCTCTGCACGCCTCTCTTCCTAACCCCACATCATATTATTAGCAGACAATAGTTTATCAATAATTGAAAAAAAAAATGTGTTTGCATATGAGAAAACATATTTATCTTTATCCTAAAAACATTTCTCTTATTCAGTAATGCCCAATATGTATATTTTTAGATGTGCAATGCTATCTTGATATAAACATCTCAATGTTTATTTAAAGATTTTTATACCTGTTTTTTTATCATCTAATAAGAAATTTTTTAGCTTCCTGTATTTAAAGAGATATTGGAATCATGAAATGAAACTGTAAAGTGCCTTTTATCGTTAAAGGTTTTTGAAAGCGTGCTGATACCATTTGTTCTCCTTTTTTATACACATCATTTTTCGAATATCGACAGGTTATATTGTGCAAAGCTTCTGTTGTCCAAGTGAATGATTCTTGGAGGGTTAGAATCCACATTTTGGCGTTGGGAAAAAACGCCATTCGGCTGCTATTCCAAAATCTCGTAAATGATAAGTAATGTTTATAAAATTTTTCTTGTTTTTATACTGTGCGCTTGCACCGTCCGAAAAATATATTATTTTATTAACATCTTTCAAATTTGTTTTTAAAAATTCCACTGGTCCTTTTTGAAAGAGGTGAGCAGCAATAGTGTTATGATGCAAGCATTCAGAAATGTAAACGAAACCTTTTACTTTTACTGCATCTTTATTATCGTTGTAATGAATTAAGAATGGATGCATAGTTAATTGATCATTATTCCAGTGCACACCTTCTACAGAATTTTGTAACACAAATGCATAATTTTCACTAAAATTACATGTAACAATTCACTCATTTTTCATTATATTTTTTTTCTTATATTCCATTAAGATAAACAAGAATCCCGTTTGTTTTTTAACTTAAAAAGAATGGAGCAGTCATTTTTGTAAGCCATCACTTAAAAGTTGTTAATATTTATCCACAGTAGATATTAAAGTTTGTAGTAAAGTTCTATCTATTGTCACTTACTGTTTGTACTTAACATTTTGGATGATTTTGTCATCGAATGTTTGTTGTAATTCTTCAATAATATTTTCTACACCAGGGCACGTATCACATAATCCCAAATGGCAATTAGTAGATTCAACATTACACATCGTATGATTGAAACAATAATGATAATTATTAATCGATCTTTTGGAGTCAGCTATGATACATTTCAAATCGCCCTATCCATCAAGAGTTTTATATTTTCGTGTATCGGCCACACATACACTGAATAAGTACAAGTGGCTCCTGCCAGTACACGGTGTTTTGGTCGCATACTGGCAAACTTTGAAAAACTATTCTTTATTTCTGGATAATCTTTCTTTGATAGTTCATACAATTCTTTTTAATTATTTAAAATCAGGCGATTTTGCATGTGTATTTTGTGTCAACCCACTATCACGGAGACGAAATCTTTTTTCCTGGCAAAATTTGTGTGTGTTTAGAGACTGATAGAAGTTCATTATGCTATTTGTAACATCTTCTCCTAAAGATGGATGTCTTTTGGGATTTACTTCGCCTAACATTCCTTTATCTTTAGCAGTATTTTTTGCAGTGGTTATCATATGGCGAGGGAAAGTGCACCTGGAATTTCTGATAAGACCAGTGTCTGAAAATAGTAAAAATTCTAACTTTATGAGATTGGTCTGTACTAATAAAATTGTGATATCATCATCATCTTCATCAACATCATCTGGACCATCGTCGTTTGCATAAAAAAGTTTTTTCTTACTTGCATCCGTGTTTTTTTTAATTTTCTCCTCGGAATGAAGGTTTTGCTTTGATTTGCGTTTTTTAATAGGTGATGCTCTCAAGAAACGTAATTCCTTATTTAAACGATCAACTCCGACATTTCAAAACTTTTCGTTTTCACCTGAAAATCGCAAGGTTCCTTAACTACTCAATTTAACATCAGATTCTTCATTAGATAATTCTTGTTCATGTTCCTGCTGTCTAGAATCAGAAATTTATAAGAGCATCGAAAATTGATTAAAAAGTAAATAGTCTCGATAGACTTTATGTTGTATAATTATTACAATTTTAACCTAATCTGTATTTTTATTTTCTTTCATGCTTTTTGAGATGCGCAGACGACCGGAATCGCAAATTGTTTGTTCTAATGCCTCAGCAGTTATTGGTACATTAAGTTGACGTACTTGGTCTTCGGTATCTGTTCGCAATCGCAGCGCTTCACTTGAGTGACAACTCAAATCAAGAGGATTGAAACAGCTGTCGGTGCGAGCGTTCGTGCCTATTAATTTTTTGATACTATTTTAGACATCGTGTTGGTATTCAACGTTTTCCAATTGTTCGTGTGTATGTATGCGTGCGAGCGTGTGTGTGTGTGTGTAGGTTAAAACAATTGAGATGACTCGTCTGTGCCATGCTCACAGCGCCATTTAAGGGTCTATGTCTTAATTTTATTGCCTTTTGCCTAAAATACTGAGACACAGTATGTTAAATATTTACTGATTAGTGTTAAAAATAATGTATGATAATAATTATCTACATAGTTTGTTAACATTTGAACTATTACATTTTCATCACCTGGCTTTTGCATGAGTTGTCTGCACTCTTCAATGATAGTTTCGTAAGCCGTAGATTCAAACCCGTAAGTCCAGACGAGCCAACAAATCCCAAGAGAGTTACAAAAGTTTTCATCAACTAGCAGACAGAGATCAGAAATACACTCGTGCGGGCAGTAAAATTATTAATAAGCCGATTCTAATACTACAGATTTCGAATCAAACTTTCGACGCTTTAAGAGAGCAAAAACATGCTAATAATGTAAAAAATTTACTGGCAGTGACGGGCGACAAGGCACCCAGTATATCTTGAGCTTGTGTCGCTATCTAAAGTTTATTGGTAACCCAATTCTGCCAAATTTAGAAGTGGAAACAGATAGTGAAACAATAATCCTTATTTAAGTAAATCAACTCTTCAAAATTTTAGTGCTTTACAAGTACTTTTATTTATTTTAGATGAATTTCTAACGTTTATGATTGTAGTTTGATCTATTATTTATAATTATATACATACATACAATTGACTAGGAGATCGTTAACTACTGATAAGTAACGTTTTTAAGAAAAATTTTGGTAAAATCGTAATCAATTGTGTTTTTATCTGCTAACATGTTATTATTTGGTTCAATTAATGAACAAGACCTACTTGCTAATAATAATTTGTACTATATTGACAAAATAGACTAATAGTTGAATAATCGTTAGTGTCCTTAAGAAAAACGATGTAGTATAAGAAAAAGACGCGTGCAGATAAGACGAACAGTGGTCCAGAAAGCCCAAAAAATTAGCAAAATTTTTGCGTTACACGAATTTTCACTCAATCTAAGTGTATTTAGGCTTATTTTGTTCCTAAAAGCATAACCTACAGGTATCTAAGTGCCCCAAAGCTGTAGCTACTCACTGTATATATGTATATGACACATATGTATACAAAATTCAGAAAAATCGCATTTTTCGTACAAGAAAATTATACTGGTAAGTTTGCAAATTATTTTAAACATGTTTAAGTCGCTTACATCATTGACACATTTTTTTTCGTGAAGGTTATGGTATCTGCATGCGTATTAATATAGTTCAATATGGAGATAATGAATTAATTTATTGATAAAAAATTGTCATGAGTAAAAATGTTTGTTTGCTTAAAGAGTTGTGGCTGCTTGTGGAATGCGGCGAGTAGAGCTTTGTATCTGTCTCATATGACGCAACAGAGGGGTCACTCACACTTACAGTTAGTTCTCGGTACATTTGTGCGTACAGCCCTTTTATGAGTGTGAGTCTCTCCCACTGTCTGCTCTGTTTGTCGATCAGAGCCTCTGGGCCTGATGAGCTGCAGGTACTCTTCCTACTCCGCGCTCGGCCGCGAACCTGTGCTCAGCTTTCCGCAGCTAAGTACACGGCGACGACGTGGACAAAGCACGTTCTTCAAGCTCTTCGCAGCTGACATTTTCTGCTCGCCTCGTCCGAGTCTACAAGCACC